>JAYMFT010078532.1:0-28715 GCA_038088735.1 Panulirus argus
TAATATATATATATATATATATATATGGAAGGGTGTATCAATAGAAGGGTAAATATTACCCATCTTATGCTGAATGTATATGCTCCCTGAACCAGAAGACAGATCTGAAGTGGAAGATTCCCTCAAATCACAAATCCCAGAAGCATCCAGATATTCCCTGTAATAAGTACTAAGCTAGAAAGAGGCTTCTTGGAAGGAAAATATGAATACAAGACTTAAGATGCAGGACGTCAGATAGGAAAAGTGAGGTTTGAATCCCTTGAATGCTTTTTACTTCATCTCTTTATTGCTGCAGTTTAATGTGTTCGTCTAATTTTGTTCTGTGATGTGTGTATTGCACTGATGAGACAGACTTGTGCAGCCCTCGTCCCTTCCCCTATGATTGAGGATTATTACCCAAGATCCTATGAAGGACCTTATCAGCATATGCAGATTGAATGGTTCCTGTTGATTCAAACATTTTTCATATGCATCATTTGAATCCTCGACTAGGGACGTAGTGACCGTTATGTGTGTGGAGTGAGAGCATACCTGATCAACCAGCCTGCTTCTGCTTGAAAACCTGCAAGGAGAGATATTTAAGGATAATCACGTAGTAAGTGGAGGGTCGTCATTTTCCTGTAAGTTGCCTTTGCAATAACGAAATCTGAAGTAGTTCCACTGCATCTTGACAGCTCAAGTTGGCTCCGTCGTAACAGCTGAGGGTCGTCGTAATGGACCAGATGGTAACGAGTATGGAACTCGTTGGGCTGAGTACTGCAAACAGCGAATTTGCTAAGCGAGCAGCTGCCGCCTCCCTTTTGGTGTGGGGGTTGGGGGGGACTCCAGCTGCCAGCCTACATATCCCTTCTTTCTTGGATATAGGGTAGGCTGAAGCTGGTGCCGAGGGGGCGGGCAGCTGGGGGTCTGTGACATAAACGGAGGTACTGAGAGCTGCCGGTTATGGAATGATCCGGGAAACGCACGTAATTTTGTCCGTCGTTAATGTGGACGGTGCTATCCCTCATGGCGGGGAAAAGGGAAGGAAGGAAAGGGGCTTTCCATCGCCCGCTTGGAGGAGGGAAATTGAACCAACAGGGAATAATCAGACTGCTTAGGACGCCTACCATATGCGATCGGCCCAGTCTTCCTTCTCGTTCGACCTGCGTTGCTTCACACGTGGCCGCGGGTGGATTAGTCGAGTGAGAGGAATACTATTTGTTGCTCCTTTTATTGTAGGCAGGTGGTGTCTGTCACCTGGCTGGCTGTTCTTACCTCAACACCACTGCCACAGGACGCCTGTCGGGCTGGCTCGTGTGCGTTTCTCCCGATTGTCCCTGAACGCCTCTCGGGTATTGTGTCCACCAACAGCCCTTGCTCAACACACGTCTTTGTGTTCCAGACAAGGAAGTTGTAATCCTTTGGTCAAAAGGTAGAATGAACTCTCCCACTTTTTTCTTTCATTTTAATGGTGGCTGTTTTCGTTCTAAGGCCTGTTCTATTGAAAGACGTAATCAGCTTGTTTGCCATCATTGTGTACCTATTGTGGGACTACTTCAAAATGCACACTGAACGAGTTTCTTTTAGGAGTGGCAATTAAGGCATATGTTTGTTCATTTATAATAGCTCCAGGACTTCTTTCTTAAGAGGGTCGTGGAGTTATCTCAGGACCCCTTTTTCCAGGACCTTCTGCAGCTACAACAAGGCTGCGCTGCTTCTATTAGCGGGAAAACGATAGGCTCTCTTGGAGTGAGAAGTTCTTTGACGAAACTGGACCGCCAGTGGTACAGCCTCGCAGTGCAACAACATACAGGAAGAGTCCGGGGTATGTCTAAAGTAACTGTGAGTTATGATATATCTCACGGAGGATGGAAAGCGCTTAGCTTTTACTGTAGAGGCAAGAAAATTACAGCAAACTTCTTAGAACGATTCTCTATTATGAAGTTAATCAATGATAAATATTGCCTCTGTAGTCATAGACACACACACACTTGCAATGAAATGTATTAAAACGTTGGTTAGTCTGTTTCTTTTGTAGAAAAAATAATCACTTTACTGGTGCTGTCAACAGTTTGTGTTACACGTTTTATGACTGATTGTTATTTGCAAAATGTATTACACTGACGCTCTCTGCAGATGACAGGGCATTCTGATGCGTTGCTTTCATGGGTAACTTTCCGTGCAGTTAAGACCGGAGGACAAGAAAGGTATTACATCCTGTGCCTTTGAAGAAGCTGTCGCTGCAGACCTTCCCCCCCCCCTCCCCCCCTCCTCACAGACATTCAAGGAAATCAAAGCCTTGGCAAAAGAAGATGGCAGAAGTTCGAGAAGACAGTTACACAGAAAGAGAAGAGTTAATGCTTTCAGAAGAGAATACTCATGATGTAGAAAAGGTGTAACTTCACATTTTCCATCACCAGGATCACTGGTTTCGTATGGTGGCTGGTCTGTGAAGCCAGTCAAAGCTTCCCTACTCCATAACGTGAAACAGCTGTGAGGGAATTCTGTAGACAAAACAGAAATTCAAACAGTTTGTATAGTAATGGGTAATGTCTTGTCACAGACGCTTACCTCTGGTTAACAGGCTAAAATAAAAGTGTTCTAAACTTCACCAGGAGTGAAACTATATATCTTTATTTTACACTGATATAAAGATACAAGATATTAGAGTGAGGTGAGTGGCCCAGATGATGAGCGTCTTACTGACGGGCACGGCGGCATGACCCTTGAGTATGTCGGTCCGAGCCTTATGGGTCAGGTGAAAGGCCACGCCAATATTCCCAAGGGTCTTCCCATCGTACTCAAAGGTCGTGTCATAATATTCTTTAGCATTTCCCTTCATGAGAAGATGCTGTGTAAACTGTATACTGTAAACCGTGTTCTGTACTGTGCATTGTATACAAAACTCTTTCCATTAGTTGCGTATTTCTTCACACACTTGTCCGTCGTTTCCCGCGTTACCGAGGTAGCGCCAGGAACAGACCAAGAAAGGCCGCATTCGTTCACACCCGTTCTCTAGCTGTCATGTGCAATGCACCGAAACCACAGCTCCCTATCCACATCCAGGCACTGCAGACCTTTTCATAATTTACCCCGGCCGCTTCACACGCCCTGGTTCAGTCCACTGACAGCTCGTCGACCCCTTTATACAAGTTGTTGAGCGTCATGTGGTGAGTGTTCGTTTGCACACTGAATGCCAATTACCCACGTGTGTATGTAAGAAGCAGAAGGAAAAAACAGCGCACTGGGCCAGGGAGAGGAACTTGACAGGGGAACCGTGGTGCTAGCTCACCGCTCAATCGTCAAATGACTCCCGCATAGCCAGACGGTAGGTAGTACCTCTTTGGTCGGTGATTGCCCACCTCGCTGCCTGCTTGGTAACCCGTAAGACGTGTGCGTGTGTGTGTGTGTGTGTGTCGGGTACCTTCCATACGGAGGCTGTGTTAATTTGGTAAACAGATATTTACTGTTGACCATTTTTACAGCAGTGGCTGCAGTACTAGTCATGTCATGTTTTAATGACAGACGATGTTGAGACATGTTACAGTGGAGACCTGTCTCTATATACCACCACACCTCCGCCTCCGCCAGGACTCGTTTAAAGTCCTAGACGGCAGTGGAATAGTTCGAGGTACCAGATTCCATCCATTTAATCGTTCAAATGTCTCGATTCAGGTGTGTACTGATGACTAGCGCAGCTGTGGTTATGGATCCAGTGTTTTGTATGAAGGTGGAACCTCCCTCACCTCCATGTTAAGCGTGGATTGGCTCTTGCTTCTGTGGTCCTGTTGTCCCATTGGTTCATAAAACCGACGTTGCACGAAGATTTCTTCCTGAACAGTTGCGCGCGAGGAGACGTAAGCGGAGGAAGTCAGATATCACCCCCGGGTTATGGATGTCCCTCTAGCTGTGTTGTGGACGTATTAGAAAGGAAAACGTAGCGTTGGACGCTTACTGATGGTAGAGGTTCGCATTGACCGTCACGGGAGCAACGCTGTAGGTGAGAGAGACCGATAGTTCTAGTGCAAGGGAACGTAAACATGGGGGATTTTTTCAGGATTGTAATGTGTGTGTTCGCCATAACTCGCGTATCGTAGACTCAACCAGACCCCTGAATTGATGTAACGTTTTTTACGCATCACAGCCGGTAGTTCCCCGTCAACAAACGCGCAACCATATATCGCACTCCTCCACCATAGCCACAAGCACATTATTAAAGCGTTTACCACATAAACAAAACCCCATCCACACGCCCCGCCACCACAACCAAGTTTCCCATCCCCAGCGGCACATACCCACCACTACCAACAAACACAGCGCTACCCACACACACGTGCGGTTGTCATACCCCCACACAACCACAGCCAACCCACCACAGTCATCACGCATGCTAACTACGTAACCCTCTTAGATATCCAGTAGGTGGACTTTAAAACAGAGTATTGGTCTGTCTTTGGTGAGAATTTCGTCAGATACCATGATCTCCGATTCTAAATCTCGTGCACGATAGTTCTTTAGCGAAGCACGAAGGTGAGGTAACAGATACGTGGATGTTAGGAAAACTCTCGTACAGTGGCACTCGAAAGAAAAGATACTTTTAACTGCTAACTGCTTATATGTGGAGTTCAACTCCTTGCCAGATGTGGTAGTTTCTGGTCGGCATTGTATGTAAAGAAAGAATCACTTTGTCTCGTACGCTGAAAGTGGCCATATATTTTTTCTTCAAGTACTTTCCCCGTATCTTGACGGAATAACTTTGCGCAGAAGGGGGAAACTGCAGACAACATTCCTCTCGAGTGCCAACTTTGTGGTCTGTGTGTAGGGACGCAGAAGTCATTGTTCCTCAGGTTAAGGCCCATCACAGGTAATCACAGGGGAAGGAACAGGGGGAAATGGAAGTACTTGTGAAGGGAAACAGAGGGAGGGAAGAGCGGTTTGTTATTTTTGCTGAGCTGCAACAGAGTTCAGTGGCGGGGGCTTGGTGGCTAGGTGCCTCCGGTACATCCCTCGCTCCCAGCTGGTCCATGGCACCGGCTAGTGCTACTGGCTGGTCCAAGCTTACTCCGGAGGGGAAGCAAAGAAGTTAGTTTTTTTCTGCAATCACTTACACTCACCACAGACGCACATCTATTGCAGTGCCTTACAGAGGGAACTCTTCTCTCGTTTCGGCATCGAGCTGTATGACTGGACAACGATTGTAAGCTGTGAGGGGTGAGCCTAACGTAAGGGACTGTGGTGATGTATGTACATCACGGTGAGAAATGTACTAGGGATGGTATCATGACCCAGACATTTCTCGTATCTGTGATTACGCAGCACCAGCTGGGTAATTACAGGTATTCTTTTGCTACATAGTGTCGCTGTAGAAGGTGTATTCCTTGTGACCGATGGTTGGCATCCTGGCCAAATTTTTTGTTAAGCGGTAAAGGCGTTTAGTTCAGTGAGGATTCGAGTCGGGGTCACCGGAATTTAAACGAACGTACTCCGTCTGGCTAATGACAACTTTGTCAACTGAAATCATCAGAAGAAAGTTGCAGTATCAAAGTCTGTCCAGATCGTTCTCATAAAGTGGGTTTGGGAATGTATTTTACATTCCTGAATTTTGAAAGATTTTTTTTTTGTATGTGTTGATGCGAGTGAATGAGGACTAGTAAGAAAATTGTGAAGGTAAAACCAAACTAGGTTAGGTTAGGGAAAAAATTTCTCATCGAGACCAAGTCTTAAAAGAAGTAAAAAAGAAAATGGCTAGAGAGACTAAGGAAAAGCGAATTAGATATGAATGTATTTCATTTTTCGTACAGCCTATTGTACTGTAACGTCTTTCATGCTATGTTCCTATTTCTAAGCTGTACTGTATTGTCCATTTGGTTCGGTTTTCATTCCATTAAATGTTTTCTCCGATCTTGTCCTATTCCTTCGTCTTGACCTCGCAATTCTTCAGTGTCCCTGACTCACTCCCAGACATTCCAATCTCGTCCTTGTATCATAAATCCTTATCTCGCTGTATATTCCCCAAGTATCTCCCTTTTAGTCCTCTCTGATTTATAGAGATTTTTGGAGCCTTTACTATAATTTCTAGATCATTTACTGCCCTTCCCAGAGCTTTTACTATATATTCTAGAGCATTTACTGCCCTTCCTAGAGCCTTTACGATACACCTAAAACCTTTGCTCCCACACTGTGAGCTGCATTACCCAGAGCCTCACCCTCGGCTCTATCTCTCGCCATTTGTCACCTTCCCCCACACAGCAAAGAGCGCCCCAAACACACTCACAAACTTCTGCGCCGCTCCACATATCAATAGGAGCTCATAAAGTCGGTGCGGGTGGCCAGATGTTGAAACTGAGCAGTATCAAGCAGTGCAGGCAACCAGCAAGCGAGGCTGGCAAAGGAAGACAAAATCTACGAAGTTAACATTAACATTATACAACACGGTAATAGTGATGAAACTGAATTTTAACGTAGTTAGTTATACTAGCAAGGAAATGTTAAATATTTCTGATGGGGTGTGATTCTCACGTGAATATAAACTGGAGAGAAGAGGGACGAACAGGTTAACCACCTCTTGACAATAGACTGAAGTAGACATTTAGGCTGTTTAGGTTTTATTTCCAAGCGGTTTGTCCTGAACATCTAAGCCACATACAAACCATGGCATTAACCCATTTATAGTGGATAGGAAGTAAAGAAATGCCTCGTCACTTGTAGGCATTGTTCTGAGATTTTTCTTCAGTCCTAGAATTTTGGATACTTAAGACTGAAGTATATTTTCGGGAAGTATAGTTTGTCTCGTTAACTATTTTTTTTTTCCCGGGCATCTTGTAACTTGTCACGTTGATGCATTCCGGCTCCTTGAAGGAGATGGAGTGTATCGACAAGAGAGCCATCTGCCCGAGAGGAAGGAATGAGAAACGAAAGTAAAAAAAAAAAAAAAGTAACGAAGTGATCAAGAATGTACTTCGAAAATATACTTAACTAAAAGTAATCAAAATATTAACTATAAATATGGTGTAAATTCTTGAAAAAAAAAAGAAAAATCAGTTTGATAAACGAATTAAATCATGACGTCGTTATTTTCCACCACTAACTACGGGGTGAGAGGGCTTGGCCACAGTAACCACGCGATGATACAGGGTCTCGGGGCAATCTCACCCGACCTCCCTCGTTCAGGCTATTTATCACACTTAATCAAACAGGTACAGAGTTCGTTATCATTCCCTGAGGGTGTCGAGTTTTGAGACTGATGTACTGGGGGTTGAGGAGGGAGGGAGGTTGGTCCCGTGGGGGGAACCTGGCGCAACTCCAGCTTAAGCTGTGTTAAACGACGTGAGCTTAAGCTTAGTTGAACAAAGTAAAGCCATCCCGGTAACAAGGGAGTTCTGAATCTACTGCCTCCAAGTTTCCCACGTGTGGAGATAACAAAAGAGGGAGCCCTGTTCTCGGAACTAACATAGGTGATGTGTTATCCAGTATTTTCCTTTATTTCAGATTGTGTGATTCTTTTAAATTCTGAGACGTCGTTGGGAATCTGTTTAGTAAATGAAATTTTCTTTTACATGGAAAGAAGTACAAGAAAGATCATTTACGAATACACAGATAAGGTGGGAAACTTTTCCGGTACTAGGACCTCGATCATATTTCCGTCTTTATCCTGCAAGTGACAGAATCATACTAAGAAGGAATATTGCGGCGAGAACAAGAATATAAACCAAGTTGCGTTTGGAAGCGTGACAGCCCGTCCCAGACCTTTGCAGGAGTACTACAACGTGAACTCGGGAACTGGCAGCGGACACGTTCAAGGCGAGTGGTCGGAAACCGCGCTGCCAGCCGGTGACGGCTTGTCACTTGTGACCCCCCTTACCTCTGACATTTTGAACTTAGAATCATTATCGAGCCATCGTAGGGTACAAGCATTACTTTTCACGCACTTCAGAGGTCGTTTCATTCCTTTGATTGAATACATATTTATGAGAAGCGTCAAGAGATGGACGGAAAAAATCGGCCCCGCGCACACACACACACACGCAAGGAAAGATAACGCCCCCAACTCGCTTTCAGGCGTAATGGTTATAATTTGACGGTTGAAGTAGCGAGAAACTTAATAGCATAATTGTCTGGTTGTTATCAAAGGCTACCATAAATCAAGTAGCACGCTGTCGTCTGCATTAGAGTGAATTTCCAAGTCGTTTATACGTTTTTTAATCGAACGTTTTTATCCTATTTTTCGCTTTATTTAATGTGAATTTGGAATGGAGTAGAGTACTCCCTCGTTTGATATACATATGAAAATATATATATGTATGTATTTCGTGACGAAGCACATATTTTCGGTGTGGTTCAGCGTACTGACATAAATTTTGGCTGAGATACTGAGATACCAGTGTTATCATTTTTTCCCCATCTGTTACTAACAGATACAACCTGCGTTACATGATATATCATTAATAGTTATAGCCTGGATTGTGAGTCATTAATACAATGTAATTCAATTTTTTTTTTTTTTAGTAAAGCGCGTTGAGATTTTTCAACAAAAAATTTATAAATTCGGTCTCGTAATGTTTTGTTGATGCAGATGAAGCGATATGAATGAATATATAAAGCCATTATACTTGGACAAAGTTTTTAGACCTTGAAGACTAACGCATGATTTACACTGCAGATCCCTTTATCAATGTAAGGTTTTCTAAGAAAACGACTTTTCGCTCGAGAGTAACGAGTCGGATACCCAGGATGTTCTCTCTTTACGACAGTTGTACATTAGAGACTTCTCATCTCTCCCTCCCCCCCCCCTCCCCTTCTCACGATAGGCATATTCAGCAAAGCCGACGATGGTCGAGCTGCAGCCGGGATTCCTTAAGTTATCTTGGACATTTCCTTCGGTAAGATGCTGAGGGAGGGAGGAAAGAGTCTTTCTTGCCTGCTTGTGGTCTGGGTCAAGGTTTAAGAATCAGTTGAAGACTTGGAGGTGGCGGGACATTGGATGAAAAAGGAGGTTGTAGAGGAGGTGGGACGCTTTGGAGGACCACTTGATTGGTGTTCATGGACAAGAGATGATGAGGACAGAAGGATCACTTCGACAGAAACGATTCCTCGGCGTCAACCGGGAGCTCATCGTCACAAAAGCAGTGTCTTTGTGTTTGTCGTGTGTTTACGCATCATCAGACTTTTGCTGCTGCTGCTTGAACCCAGATAATCGCTTCGACCGCAGCTTGTACTCTGTGGTGGGTCTTAATTATTAACCCGCCCTTGTGCGGATTGTTAACGGTTTCCCCTGTGGTGTCCTTTGTGGCTGGGAGAACGATTCAAGTCCTTGTGTTACTGACTGGCGTTCTACTTCTTTTATTTCTGTTTACCATATCTATTAATTGGTCATTATTACACCCCTTTTTATTTGCTTTGTTCAGGGACCAACCCGGTCCTTGTCTGTCTAGTTGGCAGACCCCAGTCTTAATTCTTTTGTTTTGGTTTATGTATCCTACTTACGCTATTAGTAGCGGTATTGATCGCCAGGTTGCCCTGGGAAGCAGTTGCCTTTAGAGACAGGTAGGTCCTGGATAACTCCAGAACTCTCTCTTAGATGGGGTTCCTGGGGTTAGCTATGGACAGAAAAATTAATCTTGGGCTGGTAGGTGTATAGTTTCAGTAGCAGGTACGCTGTTGCTTTTAACATTTCTCTCTATGTTGATTATGCTTTTTCTGCTAGCGTCACGTCCTTCGAGTCGTCAGCTGATTTATTCTCATCCTTAATTCTTTAATACTAATAACCCTTCATGTTTTAATCATGGTTGGTTGTTCTGGTAAGTACTGTAAATGAAAGTTCTCTGTGTGAAATAGTTGTGCCAATTTATCAGTACGAAGTACCGATCTATGGTCTATGTTCAAATTAAATATTTTGTGATGACCATTGTCATAGTTTGTGTTTTTTATTACGACAGAGGGCTTGTGGATGGTGATCATTATGGCCGAATGTGACGAGTTCGTTGGTGGCAAAAGAGGCCTGTTATCAAGGTCGTTCGTAATGATTCTAATTACTCATTGCTTCATCGTCTTCCAAATGCTTGGTTCTTCAATAATGTTGTCATGCAAGATTCTGCAAAAAGAGGTCTCGACTGCATTTTTATTTACTGTAGCCTTTACTTATTCTTATTCCTGTCAGATCATTTTTGATTCTTGGGTTGAGCAGGATTCGTCTTCGTTTTTATAAATGATCAGGACGATATTGCGAATCTTCAAGTATTCGTTTATTGACTTGTCTGGTTTTATTGGTTCTCTGGTGGAGGAGATGGCAAGAGCTGGTCGGCGGGATGCACTTGCTGCCTCCTCCTGTTCACTCGGCTTTTTTCTCGACAACTGAGGTTCCTCGTTCTACTGCTTTCTGATATATCTGTTGATTCATCAATTTAGGTTTGAATTCATCGTTCTGGGCTTAAGATTTTATTTTGGATTTGCTGTTTTCTGTTCGTGTTCCTTTTGACCTCTTGTCCTGTATTAGTTTGGGTAGTTCAGACGACCACGTGGTTTTCAGGCAGTTTTCTTTTTTTTTAAGCAACCTGTGTCCTAAATGATCAAACGAGTACACGCGATGCTGATGAGTATTTCACAGTGTTTTGCTCCGCCTCGATTTCTGTGGGTCTCTCTAACCTCCGGCTTTGCTGCCGCGTCTTCCACTGCGTTTGTTGCGATGGCAGTACAGGCGTTTTGGTCTCTTCGCTTCCTGAGTTTGGCATGCAACCCGGAACTGGAGAAGTGGTCGTTGAGTAGGTCCCCCGACCCAACACGTAAACAGAGCGGGATTGAGAAACCCGCCGGTGCTGTCAACAGACAAAGGATGGTCAAGTGGGAGTGCGGGATCGTCACCTGCTGGATAGAAAAGCAGAAGTGTATCAGATGAAATAGCAGGGATCAGCAGGCGAAGACCCGAAAAGTGGTGCGTAAATTCGAGCAGTGTCGGTCCAATGCCGCCGAAAAGAAAGGAGAGTTGTCAGGTTAGGTGAGTCAAAATATTTGCAGGTAGACAGATGAAGGTTCCAAAAAAAAAAAAAAAAGTGTGCAGGTGGAGTCAGAGAATCCGAACCACATAAAAGTTTTTTGAGACATGTACGGCCGGGAACAGATGCTCCATAAAACCTGTCGAAAGACTGGCCAGGGTCGGTACAGGTCCTCCACTTGCAACCCAGAGGTGGGTCGGAGTGTTAACATTTGTGACAAATCGGCTGGAATCTGTGGTTGGCAAGTCACACAATCTGTAAAGAACCTTTCCTCTCCCATCGTTATGTCGTAACGTATCACAGACAACTGAGGAGGAGGAAGTACTACTACTAGGTGGAACTCGAATCGTAATTGTATTCAGACTTTTCTTTTTTTTTTTTTTACTGGTCAGCAAGATATTAATGACGCTCTTTTGTTGTTGGGGAGAGGCAATCTCCCGTAAAATCACGTAGGTTTGTCAGTGCTCCCAGATGATTTCACTGCTCGGAGGCATTCAGGACGTAGGGGGCTTCTGTGATGTTTTGGTGAAGTGCGTTAGCTGCTTCGTAACACATGAAGGTCATGGTAGAGTTGTCAGGATATCTAAGTTGTAGTTGTGAATCCTCGAGAGAGAAATGATACGTTTGGTTAATATGTTTGTAACCTTCCCTCTTTGGACTACTGGATCATAGCATTTTGTCTATATTATTAGCATCATTCTCACATGTTTGTATTCTCAAGGACCATCTTTTAATCTCGATCGTTCAGATTCTATTGGGTTATTCTTTTTATTTATAGGTGTCGATTATATAATGTCGATTTTGAAGACTGAATGATATGTTAGAGAGTTCGCCACCTTCGTTGGCAGTATCAGAGTAACGGACACTTGCTGCAAATGAAGAGCGGAGGAGGCGCAGACACGACTCCTTCACCCGGACATTATGTTGACAAGCTATAGAGTGAGGACACCGGCCCTGCACCCAAGAGTTATTCATTTCTCTCGGACTGCTTGACCTGACCTGACCTGACCTGACCTGGCAGGGGAAGTGCTGTAGGAAGACCGTCTCCGTAAGCAGTTTGACGTTAGTTGTCGACCTTGTATTTCGTATGATTACAGTTTCTTTTTATGTAGATGTGGGTGATCTGTAGTTTTGGTTGTTTATGCAGTACTTGAGAATTTGTATATTTCGTCTTCTCTTGTCTAGAAGGGATGGTTGTATGTTATATGGAATTTGAGAGTAACTTTATATTTGTTGGATTTGCCAAGTCTCTTCCCATCACGATCCCTTGTCACGCCAACGTTTAGCTTTCAGTTCTCTACAGTACGTGCAACGTTCTGTAGCTTTAGTGGTATCCTTCTACCGTGGCTGTGGAGAAAAGGCCATATTTTACACTAGATCGAAGTCTTCCGCCTCCTTGTATGGCTGGTTGCGGATTTCTTGTGGGGAGCATACGTATCCACCTACTATGTTAGATGTCTTCATGGGCCCGCACGTTTTATATTCAATTATGACTGCAAATTACTGTTACATCAACTCTTTCTCTTTGTCTTGCATTGTCTCTCTTTCAGTTTCACTTTCTCATCATTTACTGCAGTTTTTAGACCCGTGATGTGATGGCAGGTCATGATGTTATAATAATTCATTTCAGGTATATTTTACCTTGAAAATTAAGAACTGAAGTATTTTTTAGTTAATTGTGAACTTAATGTTTAAAAAGACGGTACTTGTGATATGTTGCAAGGTGAAAAATACGTGAGATGGCACTGCAACTTTTGGCTTGTTGACTTTTTATCTAGAGGTGTCGCAGGCATGTGTTAAAAGATGAAAAGCGAGTCATAAAGTGACGATTTTTCACGTAACAAGGTAGTTCATTATTCGTTGCGGGGGCCTTTAAAGTCTACTTCACACATAATTGTCTGAATTTTTGTCCACGTTAACACGTTGGGGATCTGAGTGTCAGAAGCGATGAGACGGTCATAAAGAAGTCTTGTGTGGGTGAGGTTGTTTGGACTTGGGAGTCGAACCACCTCATCACTCATTCTTGCATTGTTAACTTCAAAGGTTGATATCATTATCAAAAAGTAACAATCTTGCGTCATTTTTTTTTTCTACAACGAACCACATTGACAATAGGGTGACAGAGTTCATTTTATGATAAAAGTAATTTATAAATAAACTATGTATTTGTAAATATCTCGCCTATGAGTGTATTATCAACAGCAACATTTGTATCAACCTCAAACGCCCCTCCAGTATGGACACACATACCTGAAGACAAAGAAATTGCCACACACGCATTGTATTGTCTAAACGCTCCCCATCCCACTGTCACTCCCTCCTGGTTCCTATCACAGCCCTCTATCTCCGTCACTGTATTTCGTGGTGTCAAGACGTCGCTCTTGTCTCTGCTATTTGCATAGAATTTATCATGGTGTCTACTAAGCATCGTAGGTAGCAGCAAGCCACTGAGAGAGCTAAAGTCGTCACCCTTTACCCTAACACTGACAACAGTGCTATCCCTGCACCTGCCACAACGCTTCCAACACCTACCACAACGCCCCATATGTATGCCATACAAGCGAACATATTCCTGACCAAATTTGTCTTCTATACTTATCAAACGTACAAGTACAAACGGTACTTAAAAACTGTTAACAACCACTGTATATTTCTGCAAGTAACTGCAAAGTTGAGGAAGCTTCGGTAATTCTTCAGTGGGTTATAATTTGATTTATTTATTAACATTCTGTCATTCGTAAAGATCTACAAACCTTTAAAATGTAGCTGAAAATTAAGTTGTAATTAAGGTCAACATGAAATTCATAGATGGACGATGGTTTTCCTTCATGTATATATGTATGACGTTCTACATAAAACTGTATTGGGATTTTATGATGCGTCACGATGTAACATACCGTGATGTTTGGTGTTAGCGGACTCCTGCTGCTAGTGGTTACCCCACGAGTGAAAAGTCACCTTTGGTGTGACTGCATCGTCGTCACATAACGGAAAGTAGTACACTTGCATCAAGGACCTTATCATTTCCTTGCTTATGCTTGAAATTAAGGAGGAGGTCCCATTAAATGGGCTCTAGGGTAGAGGAATTAAACGATCAAAGTGTTTTGGATGCCCGTTGTCGATACAGTCTTAGAGGGCACGACAGACATTGTAAGAACTGTGATTGTGCCAGTGGCATCTTAACTTTTGGACGGCTGGATATATTGTGCACCTGGACTGTTGGAGAGAACTATAGGTTACGCCTCACGTCGTAGTGATGCGACTAAACGCAAATCGTTGGGTTACATGAGACATGGTCACCGTCAGGAGGCGGTGGAAGAAGGAACAAAAGCAAGACGCTGCGCAGGGGGTCTTGTGTTGGCCATGGCGGGAACCTAACCAGAGGGGCGAAGATTAGGTTAGCGAGTTAAAGAAGGCAAGTCAGGTTAGGTAGTCCTCGTGTTTTTACAAGATATTTTCTCTCTCTCGTGTTTCGTGCAATACCTGTGTGATCATTCAGAGCTGAAGTGTTCTTCAACTTGACTTACATTACATAAATTAAACATTGAACCAAGCGGCTGTGATCATATTTCTATCTGTCAGTCTGTAAAAGCTAGTCCACTCCCGGAACACGGTGATGGATCAGGCACATACAGCCCAACATGCATCCACGTAGATCAGAAACATTAGCTGCCCTCAGCACTAACCTCTGAGTTAACTCAATCTATCACGGTCGTCCTGCTAAGGAGGTTTCCACCCGACATGTGTTCTCTGTACCCTCCTAGTTTGGCAGCTGTTGATTCATTTAAGCAGTCCTCGTCCGACCCCAGTTTAAATGTTTAGAGTCTCAGTGGAATGGCATCAAAAGACCTTGTGGCAACTCGAGAGTACTCAAGTCTGGCCTCTCATCCCTTTTTTTCTAGGATTTTATTTAACTTAAAGAAAAGAATCGAACAGATTTATCAGGAAAGATTCACACGTATGAGAGACTGTAATTTCCCCATTTTGTAAGTTGTTCCAGTCAGGAACTCCTGTCTGCTTCCATTTTTTCTGCTTAGGACCAGTCCTGTTACCTCGTTTTCATTACTGATGCCACATTAGTTCTCTTCCCATTCTTTGTGAACATATCCTGAAATGAGGACGATATACAACACCAAGAGTTTGCCCTCATTCAAGGTCTACATGATAACCTTTCGGTAGGAATCCTCACCATTTTATAGAGTGATGCTCAGCGCTGAAAAATCCATTAACACAGGGTTTTGATATACGTATGTCAGTGTTCACTGTGTGGGTCAAATTAGCACCGCAAATTCTTTTCGCACATGAGCATTTCCAGTAATCTTGTGTTAACGGCAGTGGTACCTGTCTCTTGTCTCGCTCTCTCCCCGTCTGTGACAGACTCGGTGTCAGGAACTCTGAGGACTGGCCACTACGTCGGCAATCTGAGTTAGATATCCCGAAGCAGCTTGAGGGTGACTCGGGCACACCACAACAACCTCCTTCCCTGACTCCGGCCCTCCACCTCAGCGCGCCGTACGGGACGGGCTGGCCAGGCACTTAGCCTTAACTCCCCAAGGGTAATAAACCTGGTGGGGTTGATGGTGGACCACGCAGCGGTCACTGACTGCGCTCCCTGCGTGCACCAGCACCAGCAACTTCGTTTGGATTTCACTGCGGAACTGTTACTTAGGAATACGTCCAAGTTGGAGCTCCCTCCCCACCATTCCTGCCACCGAAGAGGGACATGTTATTATTTCCTGCCGGCGATTTTGTCGGGTTAGTGGAAAAGTCGTGTCGATTTGCTGTTTTACCCATCAAGTATACCGACTCATGACTTAAATGCTTGGCACTGACTGCCAGCACATTTGCTCGGTCTACCACGCGTATTCCAGTCTACGCTAAAACAGTCCTGTTCTGGTACCGCAACTGTTATCATTCGTCGATACAGTATTTTCCTAGACGTCGAAACCCCTCCTCCCTCTTAAATTTTGTAATGCCATCATTTTTCCATAATTCTAAACTTGTATCACCTTCATAAGGATATAACTGACTTAAATCTTAATAGAGGATCATATCTATAGATAAATGACATTTCGCAGACGGAGTGGTTAGGCGAGAACGACGAAGCCTAGATTATCTGAGTTTTGATTAATCTTGGGAAAGGTTTATACTTTTGTATTGCCTGAACAAGGTGGTAGGTTACCAGTCATAGATTATATCCTTGCACCATAACTGACACCCTATCCTAGGAATTTGAACCATGCAATTACATCGTCACACACTCGCCTTCTCGCTAGCACTGAGGTTTCGAGGAAGAATTGCGTCCAGATTTTTTTAAGAAATTTGGTGGTTAAGAATAACTCTTAAGCAGTATATTGTAGAGGCCAGAAATGGATTTAATGTTCACTTTTATTTCGGGGATGGAAATACTTCATTATTAATAGGATGATTATTGGATCATAACGTAGATTACATTAATAACTTTCATAAATTAGAGACGTTATGAAAGCACATTAATTAAATTCAGATTATGAATGCAGATTAAAGAGGATGAATGCTTTCTTTCCGAGCCTCTGTGACTTTTTATCACAGCTTTATGAACACAGCTGAGAATTTTAACATGAACGTAGGTAGCTGGAACATTGAACAATTTTATTGTTATTTTTACATATTTGTACATATGGGAAGGGAGATCTATATCATGTGGTCCCCTTAGCTTTTACTCTTGCATTCATGTAATCAAGATTTATTTTCGCTCTCTCTTCTCTGTTATGCGAAATTCTTTTCCTCTTCATTTAGCTTGTTCCACGCATCCACAACTCTCTTGCTTATAAGAAAGGTTCTCTTGCATCCTACTGCACACTTTTCTTGTTTAGCTTCCAGTTATTGCATCTTCCTCTGGACTTTCTACTAACTTCAGAGAATTGTTTTATGTTAGCGTCGTTCTGGCCCCTCGGGAATTTTATCATTTAGTTTCCTCTTTATTCCTCTCTCTTCGAGTGGGTACATTGAGGGCCTCCCTCCTCTCTTTCTCCCTTGCTCATTTTACTTAGGGTATGGAACCATTGTTGATGTTGCAGTCCTCTGGACCCTCTCCAGCGGTTCTATGTGGCTCCTTAAGTGAGAAAACCAGACTGTTGTTGCATATTCCAGTTTAGTTCTAATATACATAATGTCGTGTATATTTTCTTATCCATCTCAATGTCCATGTACTTGAAGGTACTTTTTTATAAATTGTAAATGTTAAACTTTTTGTTTAGAATGCTGGACAGGCATGTGATATAACCTCAGGCAATGTTATTTAGAACTTTGAAAATTTAGGAAAGGATCATATTATAAAAACTAATTGATATGCTAGAAATTTTCTGCACCAGTTTGTCATTTTCAAGAAAATTCCATTTGTCCTTACCAATATGTAGATATGAATTTCAAGATTATTTTAGATCTATTGAGAATATTTGATTAGTATCATAAGTACCTACATACTAAATAAAGATGGCATGGTGTTGATAAATTCAACATTAAGTTAGACTGTGATACAAGTTTTAAGATGAAAGATAAGATTAATGAAATCTTTTCACTTCCTGCAAGTAATGCATTAATACATAATCATCTAAGAGATAATAGACCCTAATTTCTCCCTCTAGGTCGCCTGTATCCTTGTCGTGCACTGTGTCTCGAGTCTACATACAAGAAATATATCACGTTTTCTACTCCGTAAAGGTGACTGACCTTATGGCTGCCTGTTAACCCAAATAATTGTAGCTGTACAGCTATAATTGAGACGTGAAGAGGAGATTGATAGTGTTACCAGTCCCATTTCAGAGACTACAGGTGGACTGAAAGGACATCAGACAATCGATGCTCACTGCGCAATACGAGTACTAGATAGCCAAAACTCCCAAAGACTGAAGTTGGTTCCGTGGCCATTATCATTTCAGAAAAGAGAGTTTTCGTGTACATTCTTGGTGAAAAAAATTTTCCAGGGATCCAGTGGAGGAGCACAGGAAAGGAAACTGTCATGGAAGCGAAGAGAAATCATCGAGCCAACTGAATGGTTAAGGATATGGCACATTCTGGTTATATTAATGTTATCAAAGATCGTGGGTTGTAGTCTATAGTGAAAACTACTAAAAATATGATGATAATAGTAATAATATCAGAAATAGTTGATAATATTGATAATGATGATAAATGTGAGATGATGTTTAGGAAATACCACTATGCTGTTTCACGGTAATGAACAGTAAGGTCTTGTGAGTGGCAGAGCAGTCAGAGCGGAGGAGGGTCATGGCCTGCGTTGGAACTCGGTGTTGGTATTGGGCAGCTTGGGTCTGGCGAAATGGACTCTGATTTCCGGGAAGAGTGTAGTTTGAGTTGTGCATGGCTGAGGGAATACAGAGTGGTAGTGTTCAGTATTCGGTGTGGCCGGAACTGCTGGATGGAGTGGGTTGCAAGGTGAGTTTGTGTGTGTGTGTGTGTGTGTGTGTTTCTGATGTTTGCCGAAGGCGGAATGTTGATGAGTGAATACCTTCTTCACATGATTTATGAGGATTCCAAACTGGATTTGCCCCTTTGATCTATGACAGATTTCCTCGTATCTAAAGAAGTAAATTCTACACTGAGCACAGAATTATTATGTAAGGTTATTTACTCTCATAGACTCTAAATATTTCAGTTATTACTAAATTTACAAATGAATCTTTACATATTTTTATATTGGGATAAATGTTTTTCTTTTTTTTAAGAATGTGGTCTACGTCATTTATTGGTAATGTTACGTAGTCAATTAGCAAATGACCTTTACAATCATAGATGTAATTTCGAAAATGTATAGGCACTATGTCCATGGGTTCTGTAGATTTTTCATTCATATGTAACTTTTGGTGCCCCATTTGCCAAAGTGGTGGGTTGCAACTTACCAGTGTTGTGTGTATATGCAAGTGTATGTTACTACTACACAGATAATCCTCGATTGATAAATTCGCTTCAGACATTAACTGAAGGTTACGGAGACCCACCTGAAGTGGGATTCGGCTATTTTTGGCAAATGTACTACATTTTGCTCTTCGGAGTTCCTCAGAGCCACTGCCTCATCTTGTCTGCCCTTTCGTGAACTATATCCATTACCCTAATTATTAGTTTTGAACCTACAGTTTTCTTTGCTATTTTCGTTACCACAAAGATATTCCCAGTTTCTTTGATCGTGTTACCACCTCGGTTCTGCATCTCAAGTGGCGTTGCGGTTAATGATCCTGACCCTGACGCAATGACGGACCGCCCACTGTTCGAATCCTGGTTGAGACAGTCTGTCCACAGCCAACCCAGCTGTTCATCCTGATCGATAAATTGGGTACCTGGATCAGTTTAGGGTATATACGTATATACCGATAATGAGATGGTCTCGATTAGGGATTCAGTTGCCCGTGCCGTCACAGCTAACGTGAAAAAAAAAAATAATCTTTTATATAATTATCGGTGGAGCATTTTCCTTTCTTAATTTCTCGAATCTCTGGTTTGGGCACTTTTATTGGCACAATTTTCAGGTTAGCGACACCAGTGGTCTATGGTCCGATTCTAATGAAACTTCAGGAAGAACTTCCTCATTTCGGGAAATTCTTTTATCGGATGACAAAGTAATCGGTTACGGACACGTAATTTAATTTTCAAGTGATGCGATTCCACCCGCGTCTTGATAAAATTTTTGAAGTCTTCGTTTTCACAAAATCTGTTCTTGAGAGCGAGCCGATTCTTAAATGCAGAAATCATTTAAAAGTTCCTCCTAAATCATTTTCTTCTTCAGCAAAAGTTCTAGTTCTCACTATGCTAATTCTTCCATTTAAGTTGTCCATGATGATGTTTCGCCTAATCCACTTGAATTAGAAATTTATGGTTTATGTTCAAAAACAGATAATCTTGACGTTGGCCAACGGGCCTTCTGTTGTCTGACTATCCCAGTGTATTCCCAGTGTTACTTAAAGTGTTCATTCACACACTCATTTAAAAGGCAGATGACAGATGTTTCCTTACCTCCACATCCTTGCTGTGGAGCATTTACTGTACTTGGGCAGACTGAACAATGTCGTTACACTTTCATTAACGTTATCAACTTCCTGTATTAGATGAGAACAGCTGAGTCCAGTTATAATTGCCACTCCACGAATAGCTCTCCCTCAGGGGTATACATACAGTTCCTAGATCGTTTCCAAAACACTTAATCCAAGTACGATGGGTCGACTCTGTCGAAGAAGGTCCAAGACGTTGGCTTAACTTTAAAAAGACTCTTAATGACCGTTTCCCGAGACAGTGGTGTCTTAAAAGGCTGGGATTTTTAAGGATTTTCTGTGGCGTACAAGTGTATAAGTGGGCGGAGCAGTTACCTCAGCTGGTAAGAGGAATGAAGCGAAGTATTTATTCTCGTTAGTTCATCACAGGAAAATCAATTACCTCGAGTTGGCCCGTTGCAGGGTCATACCATGAGAACATTATCGTTTATATGTTTCATGTTGGTGGTATGCTCGCTGCTGAAATGACGTGGTCCTTCCGTACTTATCGCGTAAATGACAAGTCTTTACGTCCTAACGACAGCGTAGGTGACGTACGTTCTGCACAGTATGTGTGTCTCCAGATGGAGCCATTGTCAAAGGAATGGCAACAAAAGACCTAAGGTATCGCAGTTAAAGACCGTTTCCCCAACTTTTGTAATATTTTAATTTAAGAATTGACAGTCTGACTCAAAATAGAAAAAAAAAAATCGGACTTAAAAACAGTCTGGCTGCGAATAATAAATAAAGTGGTCTGGCTCAAAATCGAGGTTGATATGGTTTAGCCCCACCCTAAAAACAAAAGCAATCTTGCCGAAGACGAAAAATGTACCGTCTGTCATAATAAATCTCTGATCTGGACCAAGTTTCAGGGTTTAACTTACTGCTTTATCGAAATAAGTATAAACTGGTAAAGTCCAAAAAAGTTTTTCATTGATTCTGATTACCTTTTCACTGTTGCATAACAAGTTTCACTCGTAAGCATCAAATATTCATTACGTACAGACGATCATATCTGATGGATGGTGTACTGATTTTTACTCACGTCGAGAAGAATGAAGAAGTTGAAAAAAAAGTGGAAAAAACGAAGTATTAAAAGTTTGACCATCGGAACTTTTTTATATAAAGTTTCACAATTTTCTAAATTGCCAAAGTTTTATTACAGTTGTTAATAACTGTGATAATTTGATATTCATTAATGATGCATAACTTTTCGCCACAGTTCTAACGTTATTGCTGACATTCTAGAATTAATTAACACTGAAATTTTCAATATGTAACTCGTGTAAAGTGATACGCTGAAATGTCGCTAGGTATGTTGGTGAAATGGGAGGGGTTGTAAAATTTCGGGATAGCTGTCCGTGAACGGCGTTGTATCCATATCGTATTTAAGGCAAGACTGGTCATAGCCAAGTCATGTATTACTTACAGTTTGTGAGAATGTCGTAAGTTGTTCAGTTACAGCGCGCGAAAGTTGTATCTGCGTGGCATTGTTAACAAAGTTTTACTGGAAGATGAAATGAGATTTATCCATATCAGTCTGGCGTATTATGGCAGGATTGATTTTCTATTACTAGTAATCTATAACTCCACCAAGTTAGGTAACACAAAGTGAATGAAGACAGAGCATAACATTCTTCATACTTTGCTATGAACGTTTCTCTGTCATTCCTTATAATTTTCAGCCAAAGTTCCATTACTGTCTCCCATGATAATGGAAAAGGTCTGTACAGGACCCACCTCCCTCCCACTTACACTGTTACGCACACACACACACACACACACACACACTGTATTGGTCTGTATGATCCACGTAACTCCACATACTCCCACTACACAGCGCCTCCACACCAGTCACTGTACTTTGTAACTGCATTCACACACACACAGTTTTGCTGCAGTCTCCCATCACCACACTGGTACACCCACATCACCACACTACGCACACCAAATCGGGTGACATGCACACCACACTACTCACCACACTACTCGCTGTACTCCCACCCCCCCTCTCTCAGACCACATTACTTACAACCATCACAGAACTCGCAACTCTCTCTCTCTCTCTCTCTCTCTCTCTCTCTCTCTCTCTCTCTCTCTCTCTCTCTCCACCACACCAGTCGCCAACCACGCCACGCCACGCCTCGCCACACCACACCACACCACACACACTCGCTACACGTCCACCACGCCAACGCCACCTCAACCATTCATTCCGAGTCTCTCTCTGCAACAGAGTAAAATTTTTTGATTTGGAAATTTCAGTTTTTATCCCTTGGCTCGGCTTCGTTAACTAATAGACCAATTTGCATTTAATATCTGGTGCTTTTCCGCTTAATATAAAAGTTCATAAAAGTTACTGTAACGCTTTTCATGATTTCGTTTTTGTTCACGTATCGTCTCTTTGGAACAGGAATCCGCGAACGCTTGAAATTCGCGAGTGATAAACTTTTCTGATATGGCCGAGTGAAGTAAGAGGTGAAGTTCTTATCAGTTGGAGGAGATAAGAACGTAAGTAGACAACTCGTTCCTGTGCTGCTGTGGGTGGTGAAGGGCAAATAGCATTGGATTAAGGATGAGGCAAGCATAGAGGATACAGTGGGCACAGCCCAGCCCCCTTCGACGAAGGAGAGTGGCAAGGTGTGTGTGTGTGTGTGTGTGTGTGTGTGTGTGTGTGTGCCGACCCAGATGGAGGGGGTCATGACCTGTGTCTCCTCCCCCACCCACCCCCCACCACCAACTGGGGTCATGTGAAGTAGGTGACAGCCGGTCGTTATGGCTAACGAGGCGAGGGCAATAACCCTCCCGTACCGCTGTTGTCCGATGCGTATTGTGGCTTCCACTGCTGTTCTGAAATATTACGCAGAAAACTGCGTTAATCACGGGTGTAATTTGTGTAACAGACCGTATCGTCGCGTGCGAGTTACAGTATCGAGAACACGTCGGTTAAATATCTTATACAATACCTTCTTCCCTTCCTTAACTCGTCTCCTTTTTCTTAGTGCCAGACGCCCACACACTACAGTCTTCGCTGCCACCTGCACACACGTGGTTATTTTTCGTCTTTCCCCCCCCCCCCTCGGTCCTGCTGCTCCCCCATACCTAAAGAAACAGGAGAGAGTTGAAGACACGGTCTGGAGAGGAGGTGGAGTCGAGGACGACGCCCGTGGTGAGGGAGTAGAAGGAGGAGGAGGAGGAGGAGGAGGAGGAGATGTTGCTGCTGCTGCCGCCTCCTCTCCCACACCACCACAAGAAGCAGTGTAATAAAAATGAGGTCCTCTTCATTACCTTTTGAACTGTTTCCTGTCATCACAACCAGCACCGCCTGCCATTCGCGTGCTCTTCATTTACCGTAGGTTTGTTTCATCTCTTCCAGCTGCCATTTCCGTCCCTCGCCTTGTGTCCCAAAACCATATCCCACGAACAGTGGCAGTGGCTCCACGCACCTCGTGTAAGAACCTAGAAATGCTCGCAGTCCTTCTTACCAGTCTTCTTTTACCTCAACTTTTGTCCGGGGCTTTTCCGAAAGTCGTGGCGTTTTAATAAACCTGCACAGAATATCAAGAACCCTCCGCAGGAAGGTTAAGAAAAAGAGAGAGAACCTCGACGTCCGTGAATACGTACCTACGTACACTGCTCGAAATTTCTTCCTTAAAAAGCTTCGTAGAATAGAAAATGCCAGCATGATCCTCAAACGTCAGGAGGAGGGAAGGGGGAGGAGGACGCCTCCTGCCGCTGGTGGAGATGTCGGAGGCAGAAGGAGGTGGTGTCGTTGGCGGGTGGTTGGCGAGGGGTAACTCGGGTGGCCGCGTCGGTAACTTTTGGTTTTTAACGAAGCCGAGAGAGAGAGAGAGTGCGTCCCCCCCCCCCCCCACTCTCCGAGAGGAGGCGCTGCCGCCACTGGGTCACCTGCCGGAGAAGGGAGGAGGGGGGGGGCCTGGTGCGGGGCGGGGCGGGGCACAGCCCTGCACTTCTTGTCGAGTTGGAGAGGAACATGACAGTTAACAAAATTTCCCCTCCCAGAAATAAAACACTTAAGTGTAGGTCCAAAGTGATGTGTGATAATTTTAGATGACAGATGTTTATACATTCTTTTGATGTAAGGTCAGGGAGAGGAACAGAGTGTAGTATTTTGTGAGACGAGAGTGAATAGTGTGGAGTAGCAGGAGGAGGAAGAGGAGGTACAACCCTTACCTGGTTGACTCCAGCAAACACTCCGACGTAAAATTGCCGTCATAAGTTGGGTTTTTATTACGTTTTCTCATGAGTAGCAAACGTTTGTGTCCCCTGGTGAGGGCTGGGTGAGGGGAGAGACCAACGATGATAGTGGAGGAGGACGGTACCAGACCTTTTTAAGTGCCGAAAGGAGGTCACGAAATTAAAAGTTCTGATATCAGTGAAAAGAAGATGGCGAGTTCTGGTATCGGTGAAAGAAAATGGGGAAATCGGTCTATCATAGCGAGAGGGAAGGGAAGGGAAGAGGGAAATAAGTGCATGGGAAGGAAAGAGGAGGAAGGAACTGCATAGAGGGAGGGAGGAGGGAGCATCGGTCATTGTGGATACCGGATGTGTGAGGGAAGGGAATGCTAGGCCAGTGGGAACAGGAATGGGAGGGGAAAGATATAAAAAAAGGGAGCAGTAAAGAGAAGGGGGGCGAGGCCTAGATGGGCAAATCCGGAAAGGGAGGGGGGGTGAGACGGGGCGGGTGGGTAGCGACGGGGGAGCCTGTTGACTCTGAGGGGGTCGGGGTGGGAGGTGTTGGGTGTCCGGGAAGGCTGACGGACACCAGCCTGGAAAAAAGTTTACGGCGTTCTCAGGCGTTGCTGGTGTGTGTGTGTGGCTGTGGTAGCGGCTCGGTGGTTCTCTCTCTTTCTCTCTCTCTCAGTGTAGTGACGGGGTGTGTGTGGGTGTGTTTGTGTGTCAGTGTGGTGGTGAATTTTGTGGGTGTGTGTGTGTGTGTATTTCAACACGCATGTGTGTAGTGGTAGGTTTTGTGTGTATGGCAAGTGTGTCACACCTGAAGGTGTGCTTCCTATCCTTTCTCTCATTTCCTTGCAGTTGTCTCATTTCCCTTTTCTATCTGCTCTTCCCCTCACCTACAACCCCGTTGCTATAGAAGCGTTTTGTCACACCTTTTATTATTTTTCCGTTCCTCGGTGTTTTAGGGTTTGCCTTTACGTCCACATTATCTGGCCCGTTAAGATGTTTATAGACTGTTCAGTGGCTTGTTAACTCTGAACTGCACCTTTAGATCGGAGAATCTCAGGTGGCATAAGGTGACTGTGTCACCTGCTGGAGAATTAATGAGACGGAGAGCATTTGATTTCAGTCAGGCCGATAGAGAGATGGACGGAAACCATCCCCTTAAGAATTCTTCATCCCGACCGTTACACAGAAAGGGACCCATGCTATTATCATTGTCCATATCTGTGCTACCAACGTAGGTTTTAATGGTTATGTACAGACGTGGGCTACACAGAGACCTGACACTGATAACATTCCTAAGGTCTCTTTCTGAGCGATGAATGTGGGAGAATTAGATTTTCGCTGTTTTTGTGTGGGAAAGAGGACCAATTGCGGTCATTTCCATATTTCTTTTCCGCCTCTTGACAAAGGAGGGTAATTATGTTCGGATTCAGGCTACAGGTTTAAGTGCACATTACTGATCAGTCTTTCTGTGGCTTTAGAAGTATCTTCGCTTCTAGGAAGGAAGATTATGCTAAAATGAAATGGGGTTATTTTGTCTAAAAGATTCGTTATTCTCGTTCGTTAGTGATAAATCAGATTTATCACTTATCACCGACTCTTTGGGATTTCTTAAATCTTCAAACGTTTAGTAAAGGACGCTCCTAACACCAGCGTCATATTTACGCAACCTAATAGTCTGCTTCTGTGGTAAGAGTCACCGATTACATCTCTGCACGCCAGTCACCTCGGGACTTCAGAGGTCATGGAAATTTTTCACACAACGTACCTGTCAGTTTGGCACGGGGGTAGTAGCCGCCTTCCGCTTGCTTCCAGGACCTGCTAGTTCATCTGGGATGTACGTAGTTGTGTGGTTTCCAGCAGAGAGTTTACCCAGCCATTTACGCAAATGAAAGTTAACGTTCCTCTGAAATTCACCTATTTATAAGTCAAGTACTGACAGGTAAAGGACTTTTGAAATACAAGTCTAATTTTACCTTTGCCGTCAGAAACACTTCCACTATCTCGACTTTCATTTAGATTTTGCCTATACAATTCAGTCACTGTGGCACAGTTCCTGGATCTGTATCCTCTCTTAAGCCATCTGCCTTCTCTACTACAGACCCCATTTCCACCGTTGTCGCCCCTTTCCTACAGAACGTCCATATCAGCATACTCTCTCTGTGCTACATGGTGTTCCTTCACAGATATATATTTTCCTGACGGCTGGTGCGTCTGAGGGAGTGGTGGGCGGGGAGGGTCCTCGTGCTTTACTGTTATGACTCCATCTATACAGATTGGGGAATTTAGGGCACTGTTACCGTCCTCCAGCAGGTAGGGTAACCTCGCCATAGACCATCCGTCAGGTTTACTGTTATCTGGGTCTTCCAGGCAACCACAGTTTTTTTTTCTACCTTCCTCTCACACTGCGTCCTCCTCACTCCATCGTGTCTTTCCTCGTCGTCCTGACACACCACCTACCTCGCACCCTCTCTGTCGCCCCCTGTGCTCCCCTTCCCCTTGTCTTAACTCCACCTCGTTCCCCTCCATCTCTCCGTCTCCCTCTCTCTCTCTCCCTTGTACTCCATCTGCTCTCGCTCTCCATGACTTTTGTCTCTCTTGACGTGTGCCCCATTCTTTCTCTCTCCCGTCCAGCCTCCCTCAGTTTCTCTCTCTCTCTCTCTCTCTCTCTCTCTCTCTCTCTCTCTCTCTCTCTCTCTCTCTGCACTTTTTCCTTCTCCCACGTTAACACTCCCCCCTCCCCACGACCCCACCCCCACCCCCTCCCCATCGCCACATAATTACAATTTCTTCCCTACAATTAACCCAGGAAATCGAATTAAGAGACGTGGAAGATTTCTGCTGCAGTCGTGGAAGCATGATGATAACAGTATTAGAAACGGAGACAGTGGTAGGAGGAGGCAGGGAAAGTAATAGAAAAAAGCAACGGGGACAGTAACAGTAGCAGAAGAGACAGTAGCAATTGCATCAGAGACGGTAGTAGTATCAGTAACAGAAGACAGTAGCACTAGAAGAAAAAAGAAAAAGCAGACAGTAGCAGTTGCAGCAGGAATAGTAGTAGTAGCAGAAGGGACAGTAGCACCAGCTTTAGAAGGGAGAGTAGCGATAGCAGCAGGGAAAGTAGCAGTAGCAGCAGAAGGGACGGTAGCAGAAGTAATAAGACAGCAGCAGCAATAGCAGAGGGGACGGTAGGCAGCACCACACACTCTCCAAAGTTTGTCGTCCTGGCTCGACGGTATCATTTAACCTGGAGACAGTGAAAGACTGTACTTGACAATTGCTGCGCCTCAGGACCCACCAGGGCGCTAGTGGAGGATCTGTCGGTGTCTGGGGAGGGAAGGTACGAATCGCAGGCTTGCAAACGCACGCCTCAGGCTCCTGGTGTGGGTCCTAAGGTGTGGGAGGGACGCAGCAGTGGTCGCTCACGGGGCGTCTCGTTCGGAGTCTTAAAGGACTGTTAATAGGGGGAGGAAATCCTGATGGATTTTGGTGGTGGTAGGAGGAGGAGGAGGAGAGAGAGGGAAAGTCTTGATCTGATGTTTAGTCTGGAGATTTTTGACAAAGGGGGTGTGGAAGGAGGCTTTGTGGTGTGGGTATGTGGGTTGGGTGTTTAACGAAGTGGTATCGGTGAGGGTTCTTGGATGCCTGTGGTCAGGGAGAGGGAGGGAGGGAGGGAGGGTTAAGCCAAGTAACGAAATGTAGACCTAAAATAGAAGCATCGTTGAGGAGGGGGATCCTGGGCACTGAAGTGTGTTACACGCCTCGCCAGGCATCTGGACCGCCTACGCTCTCCCCCCTGGGTTGTAGGCCACTTGAGAGAGGAGGAGAGAGAGAGAGAGAGAGAGAGAGAGAGAGGTACAGTACCTACCTACACTCCCTACGAGGCCCTACGATGTGCTAAATGGCAGGGCTAGCGCGTCCCGCTCACCGCAGGAAAATCCGGAGTTGAGAAGATCGAGTATTGTGAGTTTCGTGTTGTTAAGTGTTACGTGTGAGATGGTGCGTGTAAGAGAGACAAAGATTAGGCAGGCAGGAAGGGAGAGAGAGAGAAAGAGAGAGAGAGAGAGAGAGAGAGAGAGAGGTACATATACAACTTCCCTGGACAGATAACAAACGAGGATTTCCGATACCTTTACGGCCTTATTCTAAGAAAATGATGCGAGTATTCAATAAATCGTAGGACCGTAGGTGATGTTGGTCATCGGAAAAAAAAAATGGAAGAGATATTGTGTTTTTGGGCATCGTGTTTTACACCCTCTGTATCTACGTACTCAGATTGAGAGGGAGAACACACACACACAAAAACACTCCTCTCTCTCTCTCTCTCTCTCTCTCTCTCTCTCTCTCTCTCTCATTCAAACGCCCCCGAGATCCAAGACAAGGCTTCGAACCCCTCAGACACACACACACACAACCTCGTGCAGACTTTGTACATAGTACCACAGTAGCCATCGCCCCCCCCCCCCACACACACACACCTCCTTGGTGCGAGGGGGACAGACTGACGGACACGACCATC
>JAYMFT010078533.1:0-14368 GCA_038088735.1 Panulirus argus
CCTGGGAGTGGATATGGCAGCAAATGGAACCACAGAAGCAGAAGTGAGTCATAAGAGTGGTTCTGGGAGCATTGAAAAATGTGTGGAAAGAGAAGTCATTATCTGGGAAGGCAAAAATGGTTATGTTTGAAGGTACAGTAGTATAGCAGTTTTATATGGATGCAAGGTATAGGCTATAGATGAAGATGTCCAGACGAGGGGGAACGTGTTGGAAATGAAATATTTAAGAGAGAGGAAGGGTAATATAATAGAGTGTGGTTGAGAGAGCTGAAGAGGGTGTGCTGAAATGGTTTGGACACATTGAGAATGAGTGAGGAGTGAGGTTGACAAATAGGATATATGTGTCAGAAATGGAGGGAACAAGGAGAAAGGGAAGACCAAATTGGAGTTGGAAAGATGGAGGTTAAAAGATTTTGAGTGATCTGGGCCAGAGCATGCATGAAGGTGAAAGGCATGCATGGGATAGGTTGAATTGGTGTTATAAAGGTGTTGATGTGCTGTTCAGTGGAATGAACCAAGGCATGTAAAGTGGCCAGGGGGAAACCATGGAGAGGTCTGTGGGCCTGGTTGTGGATAGAGGGCTGTGGTTTCCATGCATTACACATGACAGCTAGAGAATGGATATGAGAGAATGCAGCCTTTCTTTTCCTTTTTCTGGCACTGCCTTGCTAATGCAGGAAATGGAGAGCAAGTGTGAAAAAATGTAGGTATTACATAAAAATAGTTGTTACCAGAATAACTGAAGCATTATAAATTTTTTCCTGCTGGAAAAGTTGAACAGGCAATTGCTTCATCCTCCTTCAGTCTGTGGATTACTATCTGACGTGTTTGAGAGAATCTCATCATTGATTTCTGGACTTCATAGGGATATTAAGGTATTTCTGTTATTTTGACAGTCACTCCATGATCCACGTAGTTGAATCTGGTATTAGGTTGAAGAGGCAATAGCCAGACATATAACCAAGAGCTTGGGCTGTGGGGTTGCAAGCTGCCTTTTTGATAGTCTGTTGAACACCAAACTGAGAAAGATATTGCAAATAAGTGATGTTGTGTTTATAATCACTAGTAATTAGAATAATCTACGTACATTGTGATTTTGTTGGATTCTTAGTAATGCAGCAGTTAGCGATATTTATTGTTTCAAGATGTGGTGAGTCTAGAGATATATTTGATACCTAGCACCTATGTTGCTTTTTAATATTGTTTTTAAGGAACAGGGTTATTATTTCTTGTTTTTTTTTTGGTTGTCTACAAAATGAATAATCTTTGTTGACCAAGGTATACACATCTTGAAGTTGTGAATTCCTAATTTCCCTGGGAAATATTCTAGATGTAATATTATTTGGTGAAAGGTAGTTAGTAGTTGGTAGGCAGCCAACGACCGGGGAGGTATATTACCAGTAGTACCCGCTTGGGTATCAGAAGGGTTAGTGACAGCTGTGTGGTGAGCCAGCACTTCAGTGGTTGTCAAGTTGCACTCCTGTGACCCAGGTAGCTGTCTTTTCTTTCTGCCTCACCTACATGTGGACTACTGGCATTCTGTCCAATAGCATGCAGTGTCTCCTTGTCACACTTAATACTTGACAACACGTAACTCACACAGCTCATTCTTTTTAACTCTGGATTTACCTGTGGTAAGCGATTTGTGCTAGCCAGCCTTTTGGCAAAATGGTAGGAACAATAGATAGAAGTAGATGGCAGGAACATTTAGGGAGGAGCATTAGGTAGAAATATTAGGTAGGAGTAGTTGGTAGAAACATTAGGCAGGAGCTTTTGTTAGAAGTAGTCAGTAGGAACATTAGGTAGGCCTTTGCAGACACTGTGCTAGACTTGCACTCTGCCAGTGTCCTGTTAAAGGTGAGGCACTGGAGGCTAAGAAGTAGCACTGGAGTTCAGTAGTTATGGAGACTATTGCCTTAGCCACCCCCTTGAGGGAATTCCAGAAGGGAACAGGTGTCAGAGATATAAATAGATTAATAGGATATCAAAAGCTGTTGATATCCTTATCTCTGATGCCTGTTCCCTTATGGAACTCCCTCTAGTGGGTGGCTATGGCGCAATAGAGCCTGCATAACTAGTGTACTTCATTGTCGCCTCGTAACCTTTAGTACATCACCCTTAATAGGCCACTGGCATAGAGCAGGTATAGCACAGTTTTTGCAGAGGCTCCTATTTAATGTTCCTACCTACTATTCTACCCAATGCTCCTGCCAGATGTTTCTACCTAGTACTTCTACCTGTTTCTACCTAATGCTCCTACCTAAATGTTCCTACCTACTATTACTAACAAGGCAGGGCTAACATAAAGTGCTCACCACAGGAAAATCTAGAGTTACGGAGAATGAGCTGTGTGAGTTAAGTGTTGTCAAATGTTATGTGTAACAAGGAGTGGTTTTATGTTTGTGGGCAGCATGCCAGTAGTCCACATGTGGGTGAGGCAGAAAGAAAAGACAGCTATCTGGGTCAGAAAAGTGCAACTTGACAACCAATTTGCTTTACTATCCTTTTCTATGTAACCAAAGTGCTGGCTCACTATACTGCTGTCACTTACCCTCCTGATACCCAGGCAGGTAGTACTGATAATATACCTCCCTGGTTGCTGGCTGCCTACCAACTACTACCTACTGTTGATAATTTATTGGAAATTTGAAGTTTGGATAATATATAATCATATTTCATGCAGAGGGGTTTGGAGGTGAATCCCCAACTTATTATAACATGAGGAATATGCAATAAAACATTGGTATTTGACAGGTTTGGTTGAACACATCAATGAGGATTCCCCAGGAAAATCTATATTTTCTTGTATTTAGCCCATTGCCAGGTGGATATCCCATCTCCGTACTGGAATGTTTGAATTATTAAAAAACAAAATGATGACAGTAATTTCATCAAAGGGAAATTTACTCCTATGTAATGTTATTTGAATTACAACATTGTCGTCAATAATTTTCATTTATTGCTGTATACAGACCTGCATCTTATACCATACATTACAGTGGCATTACAGATATTGCTGCAAGATGAGCCAATGTACAAGAGGTGATTGCTGAACAAAGCTGGATTCTAATTATTAGGAAATATAAACACAGTTCCACTTATCCTCACTATCTTTATCTCTATGGTGTGTGTATGAATCAGTGTTCATTAAACTGTCAAGAAGATAGCTTATGACCCTGCTGCCTGACCTGTTGGCTGATATGTCCTGCTATTGCCTCTTACTCTACTTCAAGATTCAACTACATGGATCTTGAGTTATTGTCAAAATTATAGATGCAACAACTGAACATCCCTATGAAAGCCTGAAAAGCACTGATGAAACTCTTTTCCACATGTCAAACAGTAATTCATGGAGTGAAGGGGGATAATGTTGAGGCCTGTCCATTGCCAGTTTCTGTAGGGGGAAAAGCCTGGCAAAGCTTCAGTTTCTCTGGCAACAACCCCACAGGGAATGTCTGTTATTATGTAATTCCAACTTATGCCATACTATCTTCTTCAAAACTGTTTGTAAAATGCAGGACTCTTAATGGAGCACAATTATTTTTTAATACTTGATCTCTGTTTCCCGTGTTAGCGAGGTTATTGCCAGGAACAGGTACAGAAAGGCCATCTATTTTCTAGCAGTCATAAGTAATGCATCAAACTACAGCTCTCTATCCACAATCAGGGCCCACAGACCTTTTCATAGTTTTCCCCCAGCCACTTCACATACCTTGTTTCGGTTCACTGGCAGCATGTCAACTCCTATAAACCAAATCATTCCAATTTACTCTATCCCATGCACACCTTTCTACCTTCCTTAATGTTCAGGCCCCAGTCACTAAGAAATGTTTCATTCAATCCCTCCACCTTCAGTTTGGTGTCTCCCTTGTCCTTGTTCCCTTCACTTCTGATGCAAAATATCCTGTGTCAACCTTTCCTTACACTTTCTATCCCTATGTTGAAACTGTTTCAGTTCTTCCTCTTCAGCTCTCTTAACCACACTCTTTTTATTACCACACCTCTCTCTTACCCGTTTATTACTTACTTGATCAAACCACCTCACAGCACATATTTTCCACAAACATTTCTTTTCCAACACCTCCACCCTCCACTCACATCCTCATCAATAGCCCTTGCCTTCACATCCATATGATACTGCTGGGACTTTAATACCTTTGGTTATACCTGTTTTGCCCTCTCAGATAACAACCTCCCTAGTCACACATTCTTCAATATTCTCAGAACCTTTGCCCCTTTATCTGCCCTAAGACACTTTTCCTTCCATAGTTCCATTTGTGACCATGTCCACTCCCATATATCTAAAACAAATCGCTCCCTCCAATTTTTCTCTAGTCAGACTCACACCCCAACTGATGTCTCTCTACCTTGCCCAAACTAATAACCTTGCTTTTATTCACTTTATTCTCAACTTTTTTTTTCACACAATCTTCCAAATTAAGTCACCAACTTCTGCAATTTCTCAATTGAATCTGCCACTAGTGCTGTGTCATCAGCAAACAACAACCGACTCACCTCCCAGGCCACTTCATCCACTACAGACTGTATACTCATCCTTCTCTTCAAGACTTTTGCATTTCCTTCCCTCACCACCCCATCCATAAACAAATTAAACAGCCGTAGTGACATCACACACCTCTGCTGCAGGTCATCCTTCACCTGGAACCATTCACTCTTCTCTCTTCTTACTTATACATACATCTTACAGCCTTGATAAAAACTTTTCAGTGCTGCTAGCAGCTTTTGTTCTACACCATATATTCTTAACACCTTCTACAAAATACTTCTGTGATCCTTTATCAAGAAAACAGCCCAACAGTAGGTGACTACCCCACTGGCTCATCTTCAGTTACATCCACTATCCCTTAATGGTGGTATGTGTTTTATGTCATGCATTTACAATTATCATTATATAACTTAAAGTTTCCCATAATATTGTGAACAATTGCCATCACATTTTTAATGTTATCAGTATATAGGGATTCTGTGACATCATTCACCACCCACTCACAACTTTTCCCTCTCTGCATCTCCTTTTCCTACCACACCCATCCCCCTCATACCCACCATTTGGTGTGACAGCTGTTAGGCCATCAAGGCACTTACCTCAGCTGCTTCACTGTTAGGAACCTCAGGTTATTTGGACTCGCATTGTGCCAGTCTACACATGAAGAAAATCATCAGTGAAGAAACCAGAAACCCGCTAAAGAGGAAGATAATGCAGCAGTTCAATTTTACTTGAGGACTTTTTTTATTATTTGTGTTTTGTGTGTGTGTGTGAGATTACCTGTTTCTAATTATTTATACTTTATGGGGAAGGAGTGTTACACTCATGGGACCCAATGTCTTAAACATTCTCTACTGTTGTACAGCTTCTTAAATTTACATGTAATGTCTTGAGTTAACCATGTCCTCAGTCATTCTTTTCTATTCATTCACCTTCTTATACTATAAAAGTACTTCTTTACATCTGTTTTAACAAGTTTCTTGCTTGATTTCTTGTTATGTCTTCTAGTTGCTCATCATCACATTTCTCAAAGAAATGTTAATTGTCTATGTCATCAATCTGCTTTACTAACTGAAAGGTTGTCATCAGATCACCCCTCACTTTTTTTGCTTCCAAGATGGGCCTTCAGTCTTTTCCTGTAACAGTCAGAAAACCCCTCACTTTTTTTGCTTCCAAGATGGGCCTTCAGTCTTTTACTGTAAGTTAGCTATCTTAATTCTGACACCATATTTGTTGCCATTCTCTGGACCTTCTCTATTAGCTGTTTGTGCTTCTGTAGTATGGTGACCAAACCTGAGAAGCATGTGCTAGTTTTGGCCTTTTGTAGGGTATTGATGAACATGCTAAATATTTCTTTATCTATATATTTGAAAGCTATTATGATATTTGGCAGAATACAGTTTTTCTCTTCCTTCATTCTCCTAATGGGAATCTAGTGACAGGTTAGGGGATGATGATGACTGCCAAGTCCATTTTACACACAAAATCTTGTTGCTTATTTCTTGGTAGATGATTATGGCATTCAGGTTTTCATTCATTCTGTTCCATCCTCATTATGTTACATTTGCTTTGGTTGAATTTCATCACCCATGTATCAGACCATCTTTGGAGTATGTCTGAATCCCTCATTTGCAGTTCTGCTTACTTTTCACATCTTCATGACCTTTGCATGATTTGCACATATTTTGGTAGGAGTCTATACCTTAAGGCAAATCATTCTCATAGATCAAGAATAGTAATGGTTCCAAAACAAAACCCTTGGGCACCTCACTGGTTACCTTCACCCCATTTTGAGAAGGCTCCCCTGACATGTGTCCTTTGTTCCCTTCCAATAAGATAATCTTCTATCCATTGAAGGAGTCTTCCCCATATCCCTACCTGTTATTCCAACTACTTAATCAGCCTTCCATGTGGTACAGTGTCAGATGCTTTCTGGCAGTCAGTACACAAACAATATATTTGTGCATGTGTTTGTGTGATCAGCATGGCATGGGGAAAATATACTCCTCTCATGGTTATCTCAGGTGACAAGATAAAAGAAAGAGAAAAATAGTGAAGAAATTAATCAGAACTCCTCAAGGGTATGTGGACTTTAGCATTAAAAGTAGAAAGATTATAAGATAATGCAAAGATGCAAGTAGGTTGAAAATTCCACAACTCTGCTGCTAAAGGAAAGTAGGAGGTATTATGTCAACCTTTTAGTTGTTGGTCTCCACACAGACACTAGGAAGGAGCACTTAGATTAGTGCCATGGGCACAAACTTTGGTGGCAGAGATGAGACACACAGACAGCTCATGAGAACAATGGCTGCAATGATATCTGTAAAACAGAGAATATAGCAACATACTGGTAAACAGAATGGAATAATACCTGGAGAATTAATGAAACAGAAGGCCATTAATTTCACTTTGGGTAATAGAGAGGTGGAGGAAGAGCCACCTCAAATATGTAGTTACCTACTTGTACTGTAAAGGGAGTGAGTTTTAGACTCTTGGGGCCATATCTCTTGAACATTCTCTACAATCATCCAACTTAGATTTATGAATGCTGTGAGCATTAACCATGTCTTCATTCATTCTGTTCCATCCATCCACCATTCTTATACTATAAAAGCACTTCTTTACATTTTGTTTAACAATTTTCATGCTTCATTTCATGTTGTGTCCTCTAGTTGCTCTTTCTCTGCATCTTTTGAGAACTGTTCACTGCCCATGTCATCAGTCTAATATCTTAAAGGTTGTGATCAGGTCACCCTTCACTCTTCTTTCTCTCAAGATGGGATGATTTAAAGCCTGTAACCTTTTCTTGCAACCTAGCTCTCTTAATTCTGGTACTGTCTCTGTTGCCTTCCTGTGGACTTTCTCAGTTAGCTCTATGTGCTTCTTTAGGTGCAGTGACCAAACCTGAGAACCATATTCTAGTTTTGGGCTTATATAGGATATGAACAGCTTGCTAAATATTTCTTTATCCTGATATTTGTTAGACTGTTTGTTTGCTTTACTATTCTCCTAATGTGGGACTGTGGTGACAGGCTAGGAATAAAGGTGACTTCTAAGTCCTGAAGCTTATTTTCAGTTAGATGATAGTCATATTGAGGTCTTCTCTCATTTTGTTCCATCCTCATTACTTTTGCATGGGTTGAATTTCATTGACCATGCATCAGACCAACTTTGGAATACGTTTAGGTCCCCTTGTAAGCTGATACAATCTTCCTCACTTTTCACTTCTCTCATTACTTTTTAAATCATCTGCAAATACATTAAGATAGGAGCACATACCTTTAGGCAAGTCATTCACATAAATCAGGAAGAGTAACAGTCTAAAACAAAACTCTTCAGCACTCCACTGGTTACTTCTATCCATTTGGAGAAGGCTTCTCTGACATGTGTCCCTTGTTCCTTTCTACTAGGATGATATTCTATCCATCAGAGGAGTCTCCTCCTTATTCCAGCCTAGTGTTACAGCTTCTTAAATAACCTCACACGAGGTACTTTGTCATCAAATGCTTTCTGGCAGTCAAGATATGAACAATCTACCAATGCTTCCCTTTCGTCTAATACAGAGCTCACTGTCTCATAGAAAGTGAGGAATTTCATTACACATGACCTTTCCCTAAAGCCATGTTGCCTCATGTGGGTAATATATACTCTGCAGAAAGTTGTCCATCTGTTTTCTGATTAACTTTTCCAGTATCTTACAGACCACACTCACCAAGGAGACTGGTCTGTAGTTTAGCTCCTCTTCCTGGTCTCCTTTCTCATGATGGGTATAATGTTTACCCTTTTTCACTCCCTTGGCACCTTGCCTTTCTCCAGTGACATCTTGAATAGTAATTCAAAAGGCCTTTGTAGTGTAACTACAGACCCTTTCATTGCATATTATGTTATTTCATCAGGACCCTGAGCCTTTTATGAAGGAGACCTTTTGATATTCTGTTTATGTCTTTTCTAGATATCTCATTGTCTTCTAAATCCTCCTTCCCATCCCATCTCACTAATGATGTGTCTGTTGTGTCTTGCACTGTTAAAACACTTTTGAACTTGCTGTTCAGTTCTTCACTTATCCTTACATCTTCCTCAACTCTTTTTCCCTCTGAATCCATTAGCTTATTACCTATTCTTTCACTAACAATCTAAAAGGATAAGAGGGAGATGTAGTAATAAGAAGAGTTTGGTTGAGAGAGCTGAAAAGTGTGTGCTGAAATGGTTTGGACATACAGAGAGAATGAGCCAGGAGAGATTGCCAAAGAAATGGAGGAGACAAGGAGAATGGGGAAACCAAATTGGAAATGGAAGGTTGGAGTGAAAAAGATTTTGAGTTATTGGGTCCTGAACATGTAGGAGGGTGAAAAGCATGCCTGCATGAATTGGAGTGATATGGTATACAGGAGGCACCCTGCTGTCAGTTGACTGAACCAGGACGTTTGAAGCAGGCATGGGAAACCATGAAAAAGTTTGTGTGGCCTGGTTGTGGTTGGTGCATTACACATGACAATTAGAGAAAGGATGTGAGTAAATGAAGCATTTTCTGTGTCTGTTCCTGGCACTAGCTCACTAATGTGGTACATGGTGAACAAGAAAGAAAGGAATAATACATCAAGTCAAAACTGGATTATGCTTTGCATGTCTGGTCACCGCACCTAAGAAAGCACAGAGATCTGATAGAGAGGGTATAGAAAAGAACAACTAAGAAGTTTCTGAATTAAGATAAATAGGTTACACAAAGCTAACCCTGCTGGATGATGTTTCATAGAGCAATATTTTGCAAGTGACATTCAAAGCAAATTTGTAGAATGACACTAAATCTTTGCAATAGCAACAGATTTAAAGAAAATTCAGATTTTTTTAGATATTCTTTTCTATTGATAGTGAAATATTTAAGTAGATTTTCAGGTTTTTCAGTTATAACATCTTTCATAATGATATTCAAGCAAAAGAACATTAAATTCTCATTGTGTACCAGCTGCTAACAGTCACCTTATAAGGAATACCGAATTTTCCTGTTCTTAATGAGTCATATGCTTGAGATCAACCCAACTTGAAATCACTTAGATGGGTGATATAATGGCCAAATGCATCAACAGACATCAATATCATATACTTAAATGGAAGGCTTGACAGACTATTCACTCCAGCCCTCTCCCTCTCCACCACTTACCTTAGTGTGTCATCACCAACATTTTCAATAAGAATCATTAAATATTACCTGATTTACCAGAGAAATGTAATTGGTTGCTGAATCAGTGATTCTGATTACATAATGATATAGTGTGGTGTATTGATTGTATACCATTTAGGTATATTCTATGAGAATTTCATTGGGAAATTTTTGGTCTGGAATATATCCCCCATTATAACATGGACTAATTGCTCATACAGTTATATTCCACTAAAACGACAGATTGCTGAGAATGTAACCTCATTCTGTGAGGACCCCCTGTAATGAGAGGCTGAAGGCTGCAAATTTTTTCTACCATGGAGGAAAGGAGAAAGAGGGAAAACTTGATAACAGCCTTCAAGTTCTAAATCAGCTGGATGACTTTGATATTGAACAGCTCTTCAAGGGATGCTGCACTAGAGTAACCAGAGGCCATGATAAAAATCTGGTGAGAAAGGATGTTAAGAAGTATTGGTTTACTGTTTGGGAGGTGGATGGTTGGAATGAATTACCCAATGAGGCAGTGAATGCTGGTGGTTTACAAAGCTTTAAAAGGCTACCTAATGAAGTAGAAAGTTCAAGAGATGTGACCCCATGAGTAGAGAACTCTCACTCTATCCTCTGCAATTGGGTAATTACACACACACACACACACACACACACACACACACACTCTGTATATTTGCATTTGTTTTCTCATCAGTTGCCCAAAGAGTTGCCATTGTCAACGAAGCAAAAGTTCAAAACACTGAGCATACAAAGGACATCTAAGCAACAAATAGTGTTTGTGTCGTCACTTAGGAGCCATGAGCAAGTGTATCAACAATTGATTTATAGAAGATTCAGTGTGAGTAAACTTTTAGATCGTGAAATATATATGCACTCTGATAGCAACATTGGCATCATCAGTTTATGCAAACTTATTCCCAGGATAAAACCTCATTGTGTGCTAACTATACCCCTGTTGTTCTTACTATTATGGGGGAACAGTTTAAGACCTCTAGGCTGCCTGAACAAATCAAATAAGAGGAAAATAAATGTTCATGTTTGTCCAGACAGCAAACCACTAAAGGTAGTCAAGTTATACATGCTTATCATACACTAAAGTTTTTCATTTTACCTATCTTTTCAATTTGATATGATGCAAAAATGAATTTAGATAAGGGAAAATATCAAGACCAGGCAGTTGTGACAAGACCTACAAAAAGGAAGCAAGAGGATGGGATAAAACGCGTAACACCAAAAAACAAAAGTTTGGAGCTGTTGGTTGAAATACTGAAAAACCAGTATTAGATATTAATACTATTAGAGATGGAAGTAATGAAACTCAAAAATCAAGTGAAATGTCATGAAATGAAAGAGGAACTTAGGGAATTGAAAATTAAGATAAATAATAATGAGCAAGGGTTGGTATCAGTTGTAGGGGTTGATAAAGCATTTAACCAAGGGAAAGAAGGTAAAATGATAGAAGATCAGGAGAGGCTAGAAAGAGCTATTCTAGATGCCCTAGAAGCTGTTGGACAAGGTTAAATGCCCACATTACTGAATACAGATATTGTTGAAAATTGTGGGGAAGGAGGTGGTTTTTGGGGCTGGGCAACAGACTCGGAGCATATTGACTGGGACAGTGGGACAGGAGCATGGGACACTGAAAGTAAGGAGTCCATGGCACTGAGTGAAGCTGTAGATAGAATAATATATTCTGTTAGAGACAGAACAATTAGCAAAATATATGTGCAGAGCGTACAGGATGATTCATTGCTTATTAGTAAAAAGGAAGATTATAGAGAAAGCCAGAGGCACAGAGATTGATAAATCAAAACTGATAGACTTAGCTACAAGGTGGTTTGTACCTTAGTAAAAAGAATAATTAATAAGGAACTCGTCAGACATAGATCTTTTTGATTATTCTTGGACTGGATGAAGGAATGAAGAAATGCATATTGCATTGTTACATCTGGCTGCAGAATTACCAGGTGTGCTTTATGTATAAAAGCAAGGATGTGATATTGCCACTATACCTAAGTCTAGTTAGACCACACCTTGAATATGCAGTGCAGTTTTGGACTCCCCACTTAAGTAAGGACGTTTTTAAATTGGAACTAAACTGCTTTCCTCCTTGCTTTAAAAACCACTTGAGGAGAGACTGCAAGAATTAAACTTGTTCTCCCTAAGTAAGAGGTGCCTCTGGGGCATTGATAGAATGTTTTAGAATACTTAAAGGATTCAACAACTTTGTTATTGAACGTTTCTTTACAGTAGCACCAGCATGATCGATGAGAGGAAATGGATCGAAACTTAGAGGTCACCAAGTTAATCTGGACTGTACAAGATATATATTTACCAACAACATTATTGATGCATGGAATAAACTTCCAGAAAATGTTGTTCAGAGCAACACCCTTAATATCTTCAAAATTAGACTTGATCATCACTTGTCACTCTTCGGTATTGAATAATTCATTTAATCAGTCATCATAACGCAGTGGTTTATCGTGCTCGCTTCTCAACCACTGATCTCTCTCTGACCATGCTGCGGTAACATACTGTCATTGATTAACTCATGTCACCTGCTTTGAAAGAGTGAATAAGAATTATTGTTTCATTCTTCAACATCAGGAATAACATAGGCATGGTAAGCTGAGCAGCTGGAGCTCAGGTTTATCCTTAGTATTGTCTTTATAATAAAAAGTGATGGGATGCATGACATATTCATATTCATTTTCCCTTTTGAATTTCCTAAAAAATTTTCCTTCAGGCTTATTAATCCTGCAAGGTATTTTTCCTACCTGCTCTCCGTCTGGCATATGCATGACAAAATCACTTTTGTCATGCTTGTTTAGGGAGCTTGGTAACCATTTTTCCCCTCATAGCTGATTTAATGCATCCTGATATGACCTAAGGGTTTGCTTTTCTACTATTAAAGTTTATATCATTACACTGATGTTTTGGTTCCTCCTACTCCCTCGTGTACCTCATGACACCCTCCCGCCTTCTTCCTCCTCATTGCTTACATAGTTCTTCCTTGGTCCCCACTCTCTTTCTTTCATGCACACGCTACCTTCCTCCTCCCTAACTTTTCCTGTATTCTCTCATTCTCCCTTCTTTCACTCTTACTACCTTGCTAACCCTTCATCCCACTCTCTCTCATGATCTTCCTTTACTCCCACCTTGCTCATGCTCCTTCTTCAATATCTCTTCATATATTTTTCTTATGATTGCACCCATCCTCCTTTCTTTCCAATATTCTTATCTCCCCCATACCTTCCCTCCTTCCTTGATCTGTATTCCTTCGTGATTTCTCAGTATTTCATTACTCTCCTTAACATTCCTACTTAGCGACCTCAACAGTTTCTCTGTCCCCACCCCCTTTATCATGTACATTGTTCTCTTTTCCCCTCCGCACCATCCCTACACCTCTCTGTCTACACCCCATTAGTGTTTCCTTTTTGCTCCTTCCTTGCAATAGTGTCCCTACATTTCCCCCATCCACATCCCCCTTACTGTTCTTTTGTCTTTCCCCCACCACACAACTCCAACACCTTCCCCTTTATCGTCCCCCATACTGTTCCCTTTGTGGCCCTCCCCCTATCACAGCAATCACATATAAGCTAGTATTTTGGCTTTTCTTCATAGTAACATGATAAAACTTTACAGAGCAAGACGTTTTCATTTGAATAAAGGCTTTTCCTCATGATGTGTTTTCTCGCAGTTTTTTTTTTTTTATATATCAGGTAGCCTAAGTGTTTGATATAAACCCACAGAACTTAGTAGTCAATGGGAAATTTACCATCTATAATAATTGTCTGGAGATTCTTTTGCTCGGAACTTCAAAACCAGAGGATGTCCAGACTCCAGGGGTTCAAGGATTCAGAACTGTTTCACTACTTTTGTCCATGACTTTGCATGCTTGTGTATTCACATATTTTCTGAAGATTTTAATTTTGTGGGATGGGAGATATTACTGTACTTAAGACAAATAGCAGAATATTTTTGCAAGTTCACTGAAGACAAACACAAGAGCAACTCTAGATATATTACTAAAGATCACAGTTTGCATAAAAATTTTTCCTTTTCTTTAGGCAGAAGAGTATGTCCCCTTGCCTAAGGGAGATGTTCACAAGAAGAAGGAGGTGATACAGGATGTAACCCTGCATGACCTAGATGTAGCCAATGCACAACCACAAGGAGGTCAAGACATACTTTCCATGATGTCGCAGCTTATGAAGCCAAAGAAGACAGAAATAACTGGTAATTATAGCCCTGCTAATTTTAATGGCCCTTGTAGTATATTAGTGTTAACTATGAGTTCATATGTTAGAAAATATAGGAGTGATAAGTTAGATAAAGTGTGATGGAAAGATTAATGAGTAGCCTTATGACCAAACGTGCCATAATTTTAGCTTTACTATTCTCTGAGTAAAGAAAACTATGGCGTACATGAAATCACATTTAGAGCTTAAACAAGTATATTGAGATTTATTCTCACTAACTTCTGATACATGACCGTTATAGAACAATATGGAAGCTGCCATAAATTCACTTTCCCTCTTCTATAGGTATTACTTTGGCTTTTGCTCCTGAGAGGTGGCTGCTTGTATGCCTCCACCACTAGCTAGACCACGCAATACTCAGCAAGCTGCTGCATCACATGATTATTGTGTGGCCATCGGCAACTCAAGGGTGTGCCGTTTTGATAACTG
>JAYMFT010078544.1:0-14367 GCA_038088735.1 Panulirus argus
ATGTATATATATATATTTTCATTGCATGGTATTATGTTTAGAGTAACATTTTTCCAGGATATTTTCTTATCTCTTTCCCAGGGACGCTTGGGGCAAAAAAACAATAGAATGATAAAGAGAATGTAGTTCCCCGTAGACCTTAACAGCTTTCATTCATTGTACGATTAACTGTGTCCTTTATAAGTATTATTGCTTTCCCCTTCTAGAAGCCTTTCATTCCACGGGACGCGCTGTTTTCATAACCGAGGTGGGAGGAAGCGGACCGAGGAACAGTACATTGCATATTGCAAGAGGAACGGTATTGGCGAACCGTGCGATAATTGAATGTTCATGTGACACCAGCATTACCATGATGTTCGTGGTGAACTCAGGAGCGAGACGCGACCTCTGGTGTTGTGCTGCAGTATTGACGGCGGCGGCCGTAGCGACCCGGGTGGGTACAGGAGGATGTGAAGCGACCTCGCCAACCAGACAACATCACTCGACACCACGAACCAACAGGAAGCCAAATCACAATCCATCATGTACCAGAAAGACATGTCACTCGGCACCATAAGCCAGAAAGATATCAGCCAATTTCCATTATAAACTTAAAAGATATCAAAAAAAAAAATTCAACTGGAGATCCTCGGTACGATAAAACCTTACCATCTAAATGTCTCTTTATTTCTCTACCCCATATCTGTCTCGTTTATATAAACGACACTTTTCAGCAGAAAAAGATAAAGTCAAGAATCTCTGAAAATAATGATGAGAAGAATATTAATAATTTTCATCAAAGAACGAATCAAGTTTGTCCGTATGTAGAACAACAGGTCGTGTGGACAGTATAACACTAGGACACTGTCATGCGTGACACAAGTAAACACATACACATATTACTGATGGACGGTGCAGGTATTTAACCCAGAACTGCATCGATCTTTCCCCTCGTGCTAGTGAATGCAGTTTAACGCATTGTGATGAAGATGGGAGAGATTTCACGAGATAACACCGGCATAATGATTTTATAAGTGAGAGAGCTTTCTCTGTCTGTCTGTCTGTCTGTCTGTGTCTGTCCGTCTGTCTGTCTGTCTGTCTGTCTGTCTGTCTCTGTCTCTCTCTCTCTCTCTCTCTCTCTCTCTCTCTCTCTCTCTCTCTGAGTCGGGTCTCGCCCAGCCAGCCAGACCATCTGACTTAGTGTTCAGCACAATGGTCCTTACCTGCACCCACCTTTCCTTGCCTCCCGCAGCCCTCTGTGCAGGATGGAGGTCATTATGGTCTTCTCCCCCCCACTTGAACTGCTGTGGGGAGACTACCTGCCATATTCTGCAGTTGGCAGGAAATGTCTTGCAAGGAGGGGGAGGAAAGTTCTTGCAAACTAGTGTCAATCAGGTAAGTGCCAAAGTTTTACCAGCTTGGATCTGAGTTTTTTTTCTTTTTTCTAATTCTGTCTTTACAGTAGTCACGGTGTCCTTGGCCTGGCCTCAGTGTATCGCCGGGGTGGCTTCCGTATCCTTGCAGAGGAAGGACAAGAATGTTTTTGCGGGATATCCAGGATAAGACCATCGTTGGGATGTGAACTAACATCAGTTCAGCAGTGACTGACGGGTGATCGATGAATCATTTTCATGTGCATAAGTGTTCAGTCTTAAAGGGTCCGCTAAATGTTAACTTAACGTAGGAACTCATTAAACCAACAATCGTTTGTACCGTAGTAAGATGTTTTACAAATTTTTGATTTCATTTTCATTTAATTTTGTAGGTAATTACTTTCCACATAAAACTGGTAGCACGTTTCTTATTAAACATATCACTGAAATACTATGCAAGTAATTTTTACGAAAGAAATAATTATATGAAAATTCCTTTCCTTCTCTTCTGCTCCTTCCTCCTGGCCATGTGCGAATTTGAATAGTTTCGTCCTGAGAGAGAGAGAGAAAAATCATCACTTATTGAAAACTGCGTCGTGCTCCTGAGACCAAAATATAAAAGGTTGAAGTATCATTACAACTTTAAAAGAGAAAAGCTTGTGGACCGGTGAATACAAATACTCCAAAATGAACGCTAGAGTTGCTCTTTCTCTTGTTTCTTGAACGGTGTGTATGTGTGTCTGTCTGTCTGTCTGGGTGGATTGTGTATATGTGTTTATGCTCTTATATGTGAGCGCGCGCGCGCGCGTGTGTGTGTATGTGTGTGTGTGTGTGTGTGTGTGTGTGTGTGTGTGTGTGTAGCTACCTATTTGTACTGTACGGGGAGACCCACCTCTTAAACACTCTCTGCTGTCGTACAACTTCCTGAATTTATGTACGCTGTCTGCATTAACCATGTCCCCAGTCACTCTGTTCCAGATATCCACCACTCTTTCACTGAAAGAGTATTTCTTTACATTCTTAAATACAAGTTTCTTACTTTTTACGTCTTTCAAAGCACTGTCCACTTCGTGATCAGATCACTCCTCAGTCTTCTCTCTTCCAAGCTGGGTAAATTCAAAGATCCCAGTCTTTCCCTGTTGCTCAGCTGTCTTCAGATTGGTGCTATCTCTGTTGCCCTCCTCTGGACCTTCTCTATAAGTTCTTTGTGCTTCTTTACGTGCGATGAACAAATCTGAGAAAAATGTTCTAGTTTTGGCCTTACTTAGGATATGAACAGCTTACTAAAACCTTCTTTATCCATGTACCTAAAAGCAATTCTGACATTTACCACAAGGCAGTTTGTCTCTGCAGCTCTGGCGACAGGTTACGGACGAGCTCTCCTCCCTCTCACACACACAGAATCTTGAAGCTTATTCCCTGTTAAGCAATTATCATATACAAGCGGTATTTTGCTTTGTCCCATCCGCATTACTTACATGTCTATGTGTGTGTGTGTGTGTGTGTGTGTGTGTGTGTGTGTGTGTGGCTGCATGTTTATGTTTGCCTGTTTGTGTATTTGTTTGTATAGCAAATCCTGGTCAGTGGGAAAAACAAAAACATATTGCGTTGTTGTTTTCGTTTAATTGCTTTTTGTTTGTATGGTAAAGAATTCTATTGAAGTAAACTGTTTCTCAAACTGGCGTGAAACTGGCGGATATCCTGCAGGGCAGTGTGAGTCAGGGTGAGGAGCTCACGAAGCCAAGGGTGAAGTGTGCACCATGAGGCAGCTAGCTGCCTGGTCATACTCGCTCCCCGGGAAAATATGATTAGTTCTGCACTCACTCTGTCTGGATTGCAAGTTATCAGTTGAATTCTGAATATATATATATATATATATATATATATATACTTGAACTTACTTTCCCTACTCAGGACTCCCTTCCAATGAGGCTCCCGCAGCGCTCTGCAAGTTTGCCACGTCCTCCGTTGGTGACCACAGGTCAAGTAGTGTGATAATGTCATGTGTGAATGTGATGAAGGCAAGAGAATGACCGGTAGGTATGCAGTGTCTTCAGTAAGGAAGATACGTAGAGAAAGCATGACTCGAGCATGTCTTGGGAAAGTAGTTTCCGATGGGTGTATCTATATTGGATCGGAGTTTAAGACTGGGTTAGAAAACGGTTATCAATATAATGTAAATATGTTTTGTCAACACTGTGTTAATGGTGAAAGGGCATGCGCTCGGAACAAACGAAGAAATGGACTCACTCTCTCACATCCATTCTCTACCTGTATTGGAAATGAAATATTACAAGACACTATGTGGTGTGAAAAGGTTTGATGTAATAGGAAACGAGAAGGTGAGAGGGAGAGGTGTGCTGGTTAGAAGAGTATGTATAAGAGAGCTGAAGAGGGTGTGCTAGAATGGTTTGGACAAATGGAGAGAATGAGTGAGGAGAGGTTGACTAAAAGGGTATACTTGCCAGAGGTAGGAGGATGGGAGAAGTAGAAGGAGGATACCGTACAGTAGATGGAAGGATGGAGCGAAAAGTACTTTGAGAGATTCGGAGCCTAAAAGTGCATGGGGGAGTGAGGCGTGCAATGTATAGAGCAAATTTGAATGATGTGGTAGACGAGGGGTGACGCGCTGTCAGTGAGCTGATCCAGAGAACGTGAAGCGGTCAGAGGAAGCCACAGAGGTCCTGTACATAAGGCGCTTCAGGTTCGGCGCATTTTGCCTGACAGCTGGCGAGACGATGCGAGCAAATGAGACCATTTCTTGTCTGTTCCTGGCGCAACTTCGTTGCACGGGAAACGACGATCAGGTGTGCAAAAGTACATATTGTGAGTAACGTGGGCTTAATGAGTGATATGAGTACTGTCTGTATAACTGGTTGTTAACTATACATCCTCGAATTAAACCCACGACGTGCGACCAGATACTCTCGTCATTCGACCAGATGCCCACAACGTACGACCAGATACCCACCAAATGAGACCAGTTACTCATTGCATACGACCAGATACCCACCACGTATGACCAGTTACCCATTACGTACGACCAGCTACCCACCAAGTACGGCCAGATACCCGCTACGCGCGACCAATACTCTTCACTTCTTTGACGACTGACGACTCTGCCTCAACGATTACGTATGGGAAAAATAATACTTTTCCATCTATTACTTTTTGCTCACTAGTTTCATTTCCGGGCGCTTCCGGTATGCAAAATTATTCATGTGTCTCGTGAGAAAATATCATTTTTTGATATACAAAGCGTCACTGTTAATACTGCATTCAGGTAATTTCTGTCAGCTTCATACCTTCCTAGACCCGCCACATTTAGCCAGGAATTTATTCATAAAGAGTTTTGCCCCTGGAGAGGGGGGAGGAGGGGGAAAGGGGAGGGGGAGGGATAGGGGGGGAGAGGAAAAATGCAGTTTTTGTTTCCTCTAGCGCCTCAGGGCACTGCAGCAGTGAGATGGTCAACCTTAGAAGCACTGAAACATTGACAGGGTTAGACTCAAGAGCTATGAGGTCTCTGCAGAAGTGAAATGGACAACTTACCTGCGGGAACTAAGAAGACACTGCTGCACTGAGAAACTGAAAGGACACTGCAACAGTGAGAGGGTCAACATTAGAAGCGGAAAGGACACTGGAACAGTGATATGTTCAACCACAGGTGCTGGAAAGACCATGAGACAGTGACAAGGCCAACCTCAGTAGCTGAGAGCACTGCAACAGTGAGAAAGTAACCAAGAGCTGGAGAGTCACTGTAACAACAATATAGTCAGGAGCTAAGATAACTTACGACGATGAGATAAGAGGTTCTCCCATCCTCAGGAGCTGAGAAGGGCACTGCAGCAGTGAGTTGGTCAGTCTGGCCAGACATAAGAGCTGAGAACACGCCACAAGGCTGAGAAGATCTAGTTTCTCACACGCGTTGTCCTTCCTGTTTCCCTAATGGTTAGGTTCACCGTTCTGTCGTTTGTTATAGAATACTGTCACGTGTTCACGTCACTCAAGTTCCATGAGGTAACATGAGACTTTATATGGACATTCCTGTGGCGTGCACACACACACACACACACACACTCACACAAAACACACACACACACACACACACACACACACACACACACACACACACATATCTCTGAATAAGTATATATATATATATATATTCTCGTAATTAAAGTATGGTACAATTTTTTCCACTAAAAGTTTCAAAGTTTGATCTGAACCAACTTTTAAACTTTCATTAGTCATTCCTTTAATCATTATCCCTACCTGTTCGTCAACTGTTCCAGCAACAAATCCTTTTCCTCCCTGAACATCCCGTTGTTCCATAAACTGTTCCATCCAAAGCAAGTGTTGCATTTAAGTACATTTATTCTACCGTGTATTCAATCGCTTCTTTTCAAAGACTATACCAGTTGTTCCAACACTTGTTCCACCAACTCTCTCACTATCTGTTCCACGACGATCTGGCTAATTGTTCCACAAACTGTTCCCTTAACTTTCCCCGGTTCGCGGGTTGTTGGTTTCCGTTCCACCATTCTATTTCGAAAAATAATTTTTTTTTTCCCCACCCGAGTGTGACACTGGGAGGTCCTCAGGTGAGGCACTTGGTAATGCAGGTCTGGTGGCCGGATCACAGGCCTCGTGGAAACAGATGGCTTTATCATGAATAATTACCAAATGTTTTGAATATTTCATTTCCACTGACGTCAATAATTTCTGCCGACTGGATGAGTCTATATCAGGCTCGTTAATTTGCTCCGTATTGAGGAAAGTCTTCAGGATGCTGCTGCCTGGAAATGTATTCAGTTCCTGGTTCTTCTCGGATATTCTTACTGCCTTTCTAGATGTATTTGTACTTACGCCTCATCGCGTATTACCGAACATTCAAGCCATTCTGAATCCAAACACACACACACACACACACACCTACTTACGTTTCTATTCGTAGTACTAACCCTCCTAACTCGGATCTACCAATAAATCTAAATATACCTACTAACATTTCGTCTACCACTAACCAAAGTCCCATTCTGTATGTACTCTCACCACTACCGCTTAATATTGAACACCGCTACCCTTCTTACCACCGGCCAACCTCCCTCCCCCCCAACACACACACACACACACACACACACACACCTACGTTGGCCTCCCAAAAACTTCCCGTTGACTGGCCTTGACGTCCCTTTCATTTTCTAGCTGGGTGGTATTAAACTTTCGCCAGTTATTGATCGTGTGGTCGCAAGCGTCCAACCGCGGGACAGACCTGCGGCACACGGCCCGCACATCCCTCTCAACTTTTTTTTTCTATTTTACAGAGGCTCACTAACCAACCTCGTCGCCATTTCCCCCCATGAGCCTTTATTTTCTTTTTCTTAGATCTTCGGGTCACATGCGTTTTAACATTTTCAGTTCTTCTACGGAGATTCAACAACTGAGGTCATCATCATTTTCGCAGCTTCTCTCACTTTAAGGCTTTTATTCGCCAGTATTCTAACCCTTTCCATCCTCGGCTTCCATCAACTCGTCCGCCCTTTCCGGATGATTGCGCCCCCTTCCATCCCTTGCCCACCCTCAACCACTCACACCAGTACAATCCTTTTCAGGTCCCATTAACCCTTTCAACCTTATCAACATTTTACAACTCCAACAGACCCTACAAACTTCGGAGCTCTTCTCTCAACAATTCCTACAAGAGTTATTATCTTCTTTTTCTTTCTCCTTTTCAGGCTGGTCTGTGGCCGCCAGGGTGGATAAATCTATTCTAATTTATTGCTGAATCCTTGTTCTGTCTCCGGCAGCGAACCGCTGTCATCTGCTGCCTCTGGAGATCTATCCCCTTTACAATTTGGATTTTTTTTCATTGTTCAACTTTTGAGAAAACGAATTGTGGTTTCTTTTTATATTAATCACAAATTTGTGAGGTTCTCAGCTTGAGTGATTATCCCTCAGTCCTTCTTGCACTAGATACTCGCTACGTATCGTATTCCTTTTCATCATTTTCCTCTTCCTTTAGGCTGGAATTTGTCATTTTTTTTATTTTTCATATCTTTTTACATATCTGTGATGGCAGAAGTCCTCAGCTGAATTAGTTATCATATATGTTTAGAGATATATTCACAGATATTCCTGTCCCATAACTAACACGACTGAGACCTCGCAGTGTTTAACACGAGTAGAGAAGCAAGAAACATATATCATGTTGTCCAACACGATATTTATAATTACAGATCCTACAATTAGAGACGGCTGGCTAACCTCGTCAGGACGATCGTGTTCCATCACCATAACTAACAATGAGAGTTCCTCATGTACTCATGTACTCATGTACCGGATGCGTTTGTTGGTGATTACAGAAACACTACTCGTACATCCGATAGAGTGTGTGATACAGAGGCAAATGATACAGCCCAACTTGCCCCTCTTTCTCTGCATCATTCCTGACTATGGCACAGGCTACATAGCCCAATCACTGCTTGTGTCATGTACCTATACAGGCTAAACGACATGGCCCTACCATGATCTTCTTCACAAACCTGTAATGGGGCAAACAACATTGTCCTATCGTTGCCTCCTCCACATACCTGTAACGGCAGAGCGGACTACGTCATTCTACCATTATCTACAACACACACACACACACACACACAGAGTAACCAGCCACGAGTAGTGCTCAGAGTGTATCTTAGAACCAAATCCGTTTAACATATGGTTTGAACGTATTTGTATCACCTTCGTTATGTTACCAGAGGTGACGCCATCACGCCCAAGAGTCGTAACGCACAACTTAAGGGTCGGACAGTCGTGCACAAGACCCTGTTGTCGTGATGCATGGTTATGAGCAATTATGTGGTGATTAACTTAGAATTTAAGCAAGATAATTGTTTGGAAAGGTAGCTTTCCCACCCACGTAATTACTTTTACAACGTTATCCAACTCTGGCAAATTTGTTCGCTGTCTGTGTTTGCTTGTGTGACGCCTTTGTCCGCTGTGTTTGTAGATAGCGAACGTTGGTTATGCTATGAGCGCCTGGCCTGTGCTTATTTAATTGCTTAATTTGTAGAAAGTGAGTTTCTCTCCACTCGTTGGCCGTGCAGGAAATAGAACAAAAACTCCTTTAGGCAATAAAGCGCTGAGCTCGGGATAGTATAAAAAAATACGGTATGGCATTTTGAAAAGAAAAAAAGAATATTCTGTAGATTTTTTTCCTAAAGTTTAATTCCCTTAATTTAAAGTAATTATATTGTATTTATATATTGTCCATTTTCTGGGAGGGCCTACCATTTGCTGTCACTATACATATTTTTTTCCATACTTAACTTCATAAAGAATATCATAATTGCACTTCGTTGTGTTACAAAATAATTCAAAAAATGAATAACCCATATTTAGGACGCACTCAGGTGACAAAGTCAAAAATAAACGTAACTGATGGTTTGAGAGAGACCCATCTGATTGATAGGGAAATATGAAGCGTTGTAACATGTCCAGTGAAACGAGTGTAGCGACTCTAACCCAGGAGGTCGCTGGCTATATACAGGTCATGCGTAACTACCAACTTAAACAATACCTTTCTGTGCTGTGTGAGGAGTGACGTGTATGGTACGTGTTCTTTAGGTGAACGACCAGATAGCACTTGATGATTTAGCTCCGTGATCACGACGGTATGACTCTTTGGCACAGCTGAACCACCTTTGACATGCACGACGGTACGATTTCTCAGCACGACTGTGCCAATATTGGTCCCATATGCAGACTCCGTGGATATGACGCCGTTTGCCATTGAGCTGGTCCCTGAGGGTCAGGCCAAAGGTCACATCGTCTTACCCAAGGGTCATAGCGTCGTCCTGAAGTAGGTCGTAGCGTCGCGCCCAAAGGTCGTGGCGTCGTGTTCGAGGGCGCGACATCATCGCCCTCAAGTGATAAACAAACGCACCTGGTCAGCAGACGAGGAGACACGACGCAACAGAACAGCTTTGGGCAGACCAATGCGTGGTTAGCGAGTCCCCCGATTGCTTAGGCAGTGGTCAATGAGTCTCGACTGTGGAGGAGACGGGCTCCCGCTAACGAAAAGCCCTCCGAGCACTTATTTCGTCTCCATCTTGCTTGTTAGTCTTGGGTTTTGCATATTCACGGATGTATTATCTGAGCGAAAATTCTTAGCAGTCAATAAAATTGCTGTGGACAGAGAGTGGATAAACAGCAGCATGTACAATATAACGAGTATGTCGGTACTAACAGAATGTTTTAACTAGCACGGTCTATTCTCATACCTAGAGCGTGGTATAGGAAGTATACCTCGCTAGAAAACACCCCCACGGGAGAATATACACTGGCAGAGGGAACAGGCGTATGAAGGCATGCCTGCGTTTGTTTACAAATGCGCACTTGCATACTTACGTAAGCAGAGTGAGAGAGAGAGAGAGAGAGAGAGAGAGAGAGAGAGAGACTTCAAATACAGTTACACAATTGCAGTAGGAAAGAAAGAGAGAAAGAACACTGATATATATATTCCTACACACACACACACACACACAAACACACACACATGGCAGGAGAGGTGGGGGGGGGGGAAGAGGCACACACTGACGTCATTATCAGTGCATGAAACAAAAAGTATCAAATCCCTTCAGTAAATGTTCGGAACATCGTTGTTGTCTTGGCTGTTCAAAGCAGCAGCAGCAGCCATCCACGGACCGGTGTATATGGGGCGATGTTTTGGCCGGGCCAATCTATGCGGAACGCCAGGAACGGAATTCGCAATGTGTGTATATAGAAGGAATGCAGAAAGTGAACCGGTTTGAGGCAGTCTGAATCCCGGAGGACCCCAAGCCTCTGGCTCCACCACTGCATAGTGGAATAGGCTACAGACTCAGTTAGCAGTTGTAATGGTAAATAGTGGAATGGGATGCAGACACAAGGGATGCATTGGTAAATACTAGAACAGACCACAGACACTAGGGGAGGTGCGTGCACTGTTGAAAGAGGAACTGGCAACAGGTGGATGCACTGATGAATAGCCAAATGGCCAACGAACACAGTTAATGGATGCGGTGTCGAATAGTGAAAAACAGTTGCACAGAAACATGAGTGGATGCTGTGATGAATAGTGGAATACTTCTACAGACACGAACGCTTTAGATGTAGAACGTGAGTGGCGCCGGCTACCAACATAGCTAACGAAGGCTTACGCACGCACGCAGTGGTGTGAGCTACACGCAGAATGGTACTTTGTGGAACGAGTGACAGCGAGAGTGGTCCGTAGTGGATCAGATTACAACGCAACGGGTGGACCAGACCATAGTATCTGATGATGGATGAAGATGGTCCGTGGTGGATCAGACCACAACACAACTGGTGGATGATGGCAATACGAGGTAAGCTGAGCAACAAACACTTAAAGCAGATGTGTTGGAGGTCCGTCTTAGGTGTCTGCTCACGCGACGTGTTGTTCACACTCTTCTGGCCAAGGGTCCGAACCTTTCTCACTGTTGTGGCCAAGGGTTCGAATCTGTCTCACTGTTGTGGCCAAAGGTTCGAGCCTTTCTCATTCCTGAGGCCAAGTTTCGAACCTGTCATACTGTTGTGCGCAAGGGTTCGAAACTCTTTCAATACTGAGGCTAAAGGTTCGAATCCTGTCTCACTGTTCAAGCCAAGCGTTCGAGTCTGTTTCAAAGATAAGGCCAAGGATGCAGATCTCTCAGTACTGAGATTGAGGATACCAACCTATTTTTCGCTCAAGATATTGTTCACTCCTCACCACTGTAGTACGTTCTTATTCTCAAGGGATTCGTACCTGTACCTCCTGCAAGACACGCCTCGCCACTCTGGGTCGCTGTACCGGCGAAGGCATTCGGACTTGAGCCTCCAGAAAGACACATCTCACCACTCTGGGTCACTCTTGTGGCTAAGAGATCAAGCAGGTGCTTCGTACATGATATGAATCACGTCTCACAACTGCTTTACTGGTATGACCAAGGAATCGAACCGGTGTCTTGAGAGGATGGTGCTTTTGTTTAATTGTTACGAACACGTGTTCGATTCCCTTCTTCCCCTCTCTGGGAAATATTTCGTCTTTAGTGTTCTGGGTGATCAGTGAACTGATTCTTTGTTTTTGATCGATATATCGTTCAGAATTTCATCTTATCGATGCAGTCTCAAAAAGATGATACAAGTTAACGCATTAGATGCAGTTGGCAATGTTGAAATGATTGATCATAGTGAATTGCCATGATGTACATGCGTTATACGGAGAGAAAGAGAGAGAGGGAGAGAGAGAGAGAGAGAGAGAGAGAGAGAGAGAGAGTCCTAAACACCGTCAGCATTAATCAATAGTGAAGACAAAGAGCTCAGCTCTCAAAATAATGGATGTTGTCACTCGTCATTATAAATGAGAAAAGCCTTTTGTTTGGATTCAAAAGACTCAAGTGTACTTAAGTGTGCTGGAAGAGTGTTGAGTTATTGTCTTACTTATTGTTCTCTAATGACGTGACTCCTTCACATCTCATACCACACGGAGACACACGAACAGGAACACGTGCAAAACTCCTACACGTAAACAAATGCACACATACGCATAAACACATATACATACATAAACATGTGCACACACACACTCACACACATACATATATATATTTTTTATATATAAATTCGCCATTTCCCGCGTTAGCGAGGTGGCGTCAAGAACAGAGGACTGCGCCTTAGAGGGAAAAATCCTCACTTGGCTCGAGTCTCTGTTCCTTCTCAGGGAAAAGTAAAACAGGAGGAGAGGATTTCCATCCTCCAGCTCCCGCCCACTTTAGTCGCCTTCTGCATGCATATCTTCCACCCCCCCCCACACACACACAATCAAACAAACACACGTATGTACACACACGCATGAGTTTCTTTGATTCGAATATGGGGTTCGAATCCTGGGCGCTGCAGTTGGTGCGCAGCCAAACCTAACTGTTCATCCTCTCCTCGGAAATTGTCGATAACTGGGCACCTGGCTCAGGCCGAGGTGTGTGTTATGCATACACACATACGAGCCAAGACGTGGCACATAGACGAAACGTTAAGAAACGGCTGCGCGATTGTTAAACGCTCTCTCCGTAACGCACAAACTGTGGTCGCAAATAATAGTCCCGCATACGGGTAAAAAAGCGGTGATAAAGAAACGAGAATGATAGAAAGAAACAGAATACCAAAAACAGAATGAATGAAATATGAAACTTCTGAACGTAGCAGTCTCTGGGGGAGAGTGTCTTGTCCTGTGTGAAGAGCGATATGAACATTATCATGATCGTGGCTCCGGTCATTTAGATGAACCAATATGAACTGTGTCCTGCGTATACACTGAAACGTGTGTGCGTTGGTACGTACGCTAGCTTCAGCCCAGACACAACCCTGTGTCGACTCAAGTCTTACGTTTACTTGTTTTATTGACTTGAAACTTAAGACATCCAGACGGTTTACTGCAATACTGACTGACGAGGGATATGGCAGGTTTTCCAAGATGAACCTGAGTTTTATTTCCAAGTGTTTGAAGATGAAATCTAAATGGCGGAAATGTGAGTAACAATCTCGACTCTTCCCCGCCCACGACAAACAGGTCATTTCCTTCTCGAGGTTCACATTTCCTCCGCCAGAGGGAAGGGCTGAAAAGCGACAGTTTGGTGGGCTCCTTCCTTGCTCCTCTCCCCGACAGCCAGCGACCCCTCTCCCCCCCTAGGCTAAGCTGCAGGCCAGACGGCTCGCTCATCCATCCCCAAGCAATGAACAGGTAAATATGTGGGGTCATATGCTGCTTCTGACTAGCCAAATGTTAGTAGAAGTTATTAAAGGTAATGCTTCCAGTTGATTGGTTGGCGCTACTCTTTAGTGGGTTAACGAGGCAGACATAAGCCAACGGCTAGGCAAAAGTCTGTATTTTTTAAGGTGTATGTTAGGCGTGTATTGTTGTTGTTTATAGCCATTCAACCCAACAGATAACAAACATGTGGGATTTGTTGGTATACCACGTTAGTTGATCCTCATTCCTTCAGATGGTGGGGAGATGGTGTTAGCATTCGAGGTTCGAGTATTGCAGACCATTCTCTGTTTACGCTGGTCTCTAACACTGCTGGTGTGTCTCTGCTGTGAATGTACTCATATGTTCTTTGAGGAAAACAGGAATTTTAAGCCATTTCTATTCACCCACTTTGTTCAGGTTCTTCACATTGAATAAGAGAATAGAAAACTGTCTGACTGTCTGAGGCTGTGTGTGGACCTGTCATTCGGTGAAACGGAGCACTTTGGGATTTAACATTGTCTTGGTGATCTTTGCGACCGAACACTTGGATGAGAGATGAACACCAAATTTGACTTATGCTGTCGTTAGTTCGCCTTTTCAGAGATATAAACGTCCTACAGGGCAGGTCACAGAAAAGGTCTTTGTCTACTGGAAAGGACGGTCATTGAGTAGGGGTGTTCGCAATGCTTCAGTAACATTTAGCCTCGGCGCTCATCACCAGGAGTCTCGTGCTTGAGACAGTGTGGCCGAGATCTGTAGCTTATTTTCTGCATGTTACGCCAGGTACCTGAATGGCAACCGCCCTTAGAACAGGTAAATGACCACGTGGGTAAATGGAAAGCTGGTTAACTGGATTGCGAGTCGTACCCTTGCCTTTACGCCATTGCACCACGAAGGATTTGCTAATCATATAAATCAGATTTATATTCTCAATTGCTTCATCAGCCTCCATCTAGGCTACCCTTTACCGGTGAATGTAGTTGTGGCAGCAGAGTTATGGTGCCAGAATTCTCCACTCTGGTGACGTGTTACAAAATCAAACGTTCTCCCTGTCAGCTCTGAGGCAGCTCAAATGTATGTTCTCCAACCTTGTCATGATTCACAGCCTGTCTCATTCTCGCATCTTTCACTTTATCCATCTTTATATATGTGTGTATGTGTGTGTGTGTGTGTGTGTGTGTGTGTGTGTGTGTGTGTGTGTGTGTGTGTGTCTGTGTGTGTGTGTGTGTGTGT
>JAYMFT010078555.1:0-14367 GCA_038088735.1 Panulirus argus
ATATATATATATATATATATATATATATATATATACATACGTATACTGCAGGTTCTTTATATGTATATATAACCGTACAGATCATCCCCCCACCTCTGGCCTCTATACACTGCAGATTCTATCCTGGCATATACTGCTGGAGAGCCTTCCCGCCCAATCCCCCCTCCCCCCTCCCTGTATACACTGCCGGAGATATAAACAGTGTAAAGAGGACGAGGTTCCCTGCTGACAGTGACGGCTGTTCGGTGCATCAATAGCTCTATCATTGAATTCAGCATCCGGGTTTACCTAGCAGGAGGAAGGCCTGATTAGACCTTTTATGACTGTGGTGGCGATGTGGTACTTTTGGTAATAGTATGTGGCAGTGGTGGTGGTGGTGTGGTACTTGTGGTGGGAGGTTCGTGGTAGTATAAGTGTGTGGTAATGGTGTTGATGTGATACTTGCGGTGGTTGTGTGGGGTGGTGGTGGTGTGTGTGTGCCACAATGTGTGGTGAAGGCGGTGGTGTAAGGGAGTTAGTGACGGGATTGTGGGGGAGCGTCTTAGCATTTCACTTGTTACGAAGTACCATGCAAGTGGCCGTCACGGGGCGATGGTGCCATTAACCTGGACGTGACGTAATCCATTGGAAATGACGGAGAAGGAAATGGTGGAGGTGTTGGTGATGGTGGCGGCGGTGGTGGTGGTGGAGAAGGGGGGATGGTTGGTTGTGGTGGTGTTGGAGATCAACTGTGCATTCACGGCGGCTGACAGCGCCTCCTTCGCCTCCCCCGGATTTGAGGCCGAGTCTCTGTTGACAGCCATGGTGGTCATGTACCCCGCCTCCACTCCCGTGTCCTCTCACTCCTCCCCCACACTCCCACACCCAGGTCAACCTCCCTCACACTCCCACACTCTGACCGCGGGTCAACCTCCCTCGCTCACACGCCCTGACCTCGTGTCGACTTCCTCACTCATGCCCTGACCTCCTTTCACCTCCCTCCCACACACCCCCCCCCCCCCGCACCACTTCCCCACCTCTCCTCTCCTCCTCCTCCCCGCGGCCGTTATCCATCAGCACATCCAGTGCTGTCATCCGTGACAACCCCCTCCCCCCCACCGGTGCGTCTGTGGCCGCGGGCCAGGACCCCACAGATCTTGCCGTGTCCGTCAATGGAGGCTTGGCACGTCCTTCCCCGCATCCTCTGTGCCACGGCCCCTTTCACGTCGCCACCACAACCGCCACCGCCACCAGCACCACCTCCTCCCATACACCACATCCTTCGGCACATACTTCACCTCACCCCCTACCACATCTCTCACCGGGGTCTTTCGCCACATTGTAACGTTCTCGACGCCGTCTCTCGCCACACACTCTCTCTGCACAACATCCGTCACCACGTTCTTCTTGCCGCTTCCTTCCCCCCCCCCCCGCCACCCCATCGCCCCATGCGTCGTGTCCTGCCATAGCCAGGTACCCCCCCCCCATAACGAATCAACTTAGCCAAAGTTAATGCGAGACGATAACAACATGTGATGCATTGGTTCTCGCTCGTTGATACTGTTAAAACTAACGGGCTGTGTTGAGCGCCGTTTGATTTGCCCGTCTGCTCTCATGAATTGTCTTCTCTCCCGTTGATATTGAACAAACCAGACGTAAACGCTTTCAGCAGAATTACTCTCACCCCCTACGAACATTATGTACCTGTAGTGTTGACGAATTATGAGATGATTCCTTCCCAGATTTACAAGATACGTGTGTGAGCATTTCCACCTTAACCAATGTCCTGCCTCGGATGCGTGAAGAGAATCCTAACTTTGCATAATGGAAGTGGTTACATGATCCAGTCATTGTTTTCTTGACTTTGTAAATACATAGTTGACTTACGTAACTCGGTAAATAATTCATTCAGATTCTCCCCGTCCCTGCAGACAGTTAGTTAGTTCTGCGTGTGACGTAACCCGTTGTTTCATGCAGTCATTAAGGCCACCCGAGTCCCTGGGTGCCTTTTGTGCACTACGTAGCCTCTGTTGGGCCGCCGCCGCCACCCTCGGGGTGGGCAGGAGTGCACGATGAATTCGCCTCCCTTGAGGCGAAAACCCGAAATCAGAGGCGAACTAATAAGGTCCTGCAAAGCAGGGCGTCTTTTGATGTGCTGTTGATCCCTCGCTGGAGAGTGCTGGAAGGTGATACACGTTTCTGGAAGATTAAAAGTGTAGAGTACAGTGATATCTTCACACACACACACAGTAAATGTGTTGGTATAATCGTGCCTTCCTCCGTCCGGGAGGCTCACGGGTAGTCGGTGGGTCGGTCCGTCCTGGTAAATGTTAGATTCACCGGGTCTCGGCTTGGTATGGGACTCTCGGGCCTGTTGAATACTCAGATGTGCAGGCTATTTTCTGTTGACCATAAAGCCAGTTACAGATTTTTTTTTTTTTTAAGAGAGTTGCGGGTGAAAGATTTTGGATGTATGGGGGCAATCACTGGTCCACTCGGTTGGAAGTTGCGGTGTTTGACGGTCTGTGTTTATTGGACTGTATAATTGTGAAGTCAAGGACTGTTGTCATAACAGTTTTGACTAATTAAAAACATTTTTTTTCCGACCAAAGTGCGAGAGGACGCGTCGTGCTGCAGGTGCGATCCGAGAGTTAATTAATACTTAATGATCTCGTCCCTTAACTCAGTGTCAGCTGCTTTACCTTCAAGCACTGACCCACCCAGCCGTAGGTTTATTTTCTCAACGAATCCGTATCTTAAGCTCATATTTAGATAGCATCTCGCGCGTTTGCCGAATTGATGGTGATTATTTGTTTAGAAACGTACAGAAGCCGAGGAAACATAACTTGTATCTTAATGCGTGTGTGTCCAGCGGTACCTGGTGTGTTGCTCGTCGCGTCTTGACGGTAATGTGGTGAAGGAAGTGTTGTGCTGTTCAGGGGGTGGATGGGGGGGGGGGGGGGGCTTGCCCCACGACAGCCTAACCTCTGATGGAACTGACATCTCTTTCATTCGTGTCCAGGATGTTGCCTTCCGAGCCACATAGCCTCGCTTACTGTGTCGCACAGTCTGTCACTCTATTCATCTCCTTCAAGAGACGCTAGCTTGTAGACTCTTGTCAGGCACGACGTACGTAAGTCGTGTCTTAGTAGACCGGACATTTTGTATGATTTTTTCTTTTTTTTTTATGTTGAAGGCTCCGGTCACGGACATGGTCCACATCGAGGCCGAGCCTTAATTTAAGTGTAGACAATTATGAAACGGAAATAAAAGAAAAGACAAGGGAAGTATTTACGAATTTTTGAAAAAGTGAAAGACCTGTCTTCATTTTTTTATCTGCTCCTGGCATTACTACTGATTTGTAGAAACTCGTGTTTAAGATATTAGTGATGAGGTGAGTTACGTATATCATCACTTACGTTGATACAAAGTTTTGATGATTACATGCTTAGCTTCTTTCTTTTGACTGATATCCAAATAGATTTTCCTTCTCATTCCTTATCAGATGGCAGATCTGATCGTGTTAACCTGCCAAGAACGAGAGGAGACTGTTATTCACTTCAGTATTCAAAAGTTTATTAAGTCATTATGAAAATAGATTTTTTGGTAGTTTTGTTTCTCGAGAGAAAGTTTTGGTAGTTTGGTTTCTCGAGAGAAGGTTTTGCCATGATTTTCAGAATGTATTTTCCTTTGTAGCCCAGCGTCCTCTTGGGGTGGAGAAATACGCAGTTCACAGTAGCTCTCGCAGGGGTAGTTCGATAGACGATTGGTCGCCGGTTATAGTATCCGAGGCAAGATTACGTCTGTCGAAATTTGTTACAAGAAATACGACGCTGCTCGCTGTGTTTCCGTCCCAGTGTTGGGCGCCATGACTTTTTTGTTTCTCTTGTGAATAACTGCCTCCTTATGTGGCTGTTACTTTGTTTGTTTAAACATCTTTGAACTCGACCGCACGACCTTCGAATACGACCGCACGACCTTTGAACACGACCGCACGACCTTTGAACACGACCGTACGACCTTTGAGCACGATTGAGAGCGATAGCACGACCCTCGAGTATGGTATGGTGTCGTGACCTTTGATGTGAACCTCAAGTTGCCATCAGGTCAGGGGGTCGTCACGCCATCGTAACCAAGGGTCGTGCCGTCGTGTACAATTAACGACCGTTCGTGCCGGATAACCGAACAATAATGACATTTTTTTGCCGGATAACCGAACAGTAATGATCGCTTTTGCCGAATATTTCCTTAGAGAGAAAATGTTGTTCCTGCTTGACATTGAGGTACTCCCGGTCCGTTTTTTGATTACCTCCTCGTAAATCTGTTGTTGATCATCTTTGTCAGAAGCGTTGCATGACACCGGTAACGCAGGAAACTGCCCTCTTACATCATCCGCTCTGGCTGTCGCCCCAGTATCGAGTGACTGGTAAGTTTAGTACGACGTGTCGTTGAGGATTTAAATGACTGGAGAAATTGGTGGGCGACAGTGTTTACCTTAGCGACAGACGGGCGTTTATAAAAAGATGAAGCTGATTTGACGTGGATGTATTTTGTTTCGTCTGCAGTGCACGTGCACCATTGTGCCCAGCGGGAACGCCGCGCGTCGATCGCACGGCCTGTGATCACAACATCGAGTCGATGCAAGACTTCGCGGGCCTCGAAGACGTAGGCGGGGGCTTGGTTGTCGTGGGCGTTGGGGCCGTGATGTCCTGTATTTTGCATCGCGCCTGGCGCGTTGGCGGTGGTGTACACTTGACCCCCGAGGCACGGGGTTGAACCCACTCTGTCACTGCCCTCTGGGAACGAGGGAACCCCCGTGCGAAGAGGAACACGGTTCACAGCTCACGAGGAAATGATTCAGGACTCGTGAAAGTGGTTGATGGTTTTGTCGGTAGTGTTTGCGACACCCGCTCCGAGAACCTGTACACCAGAAACGAGGCGAAGGGTACGCTGCCCTACCCCGTGCCCGCTGGACAGCAGAACAGACGAGTTAATTACCAGCAAAAGGGCCTTCTGACATTCTCTCGGTAGTTACAGCACCGTGCTCCTCACGCCAGATACCTTCCCCAGTGGTCCAAGGATGCCATGGGAACTGGTAAGGCCAGGAGTAGCATAAGCAGATGCCGACCAGGGAGGACTGCCGGCGCGCGTCACCCTGAGAAGCACTCCGGGGGGGACGAGAGGGGGGGGGACACTTGGAGAAATGATTAATCTCGCATTAAGACGGCACCTGATAGACACGAGCCTTTGGGCCGTTCCTCCACCTCCTACCTCCTTTAATATATGACCTTGCGCGCCATCCTCCGCTCTCTCCCTCGCTCGCCTCCCGCTGCGTGTAGGAAGTGTAGGGCTACTCCCCGCTGCCCTGTTCTCAAGGGCTTCGGCGAGAATTGAGACGCACTTCGAGTTTCCTGTGCGAGGGGTGCTGGATGCGCAGCTGCGCCAACAGACCCACAAGAGGTGGTGGTGGACCCCCCCCCTCTTGGCAGCGCTGTTTGTGCCGATCATAAGGCACTACTATGCTTGAGACTCCTCGTAACCACGACCACCACTTAAAGCTCATCCCGAGGGCCACACCTATAAATATCGCCAGTTAATCCCTTAAGTGGGTCTTGAAGAACGTAGGGTTGTGTTTGATTGCTTCGACTGCCTTGTGTGTGTCTTAACACTGTGTCTTGTATTTCCTGAAATTGCTTCTTCTTTATCTGAGATTTTTTTTTTTTTTGTGCATGTCGTAAACTGTGTCTCGTATGTCTGGAATAGCTTCTTGTCTTATCTTAGATTGCCCTGTGCACGTCAAACTGCCTCGTGTATATCTTAGACTGCCCCTCCGTAGCTAAGTCTTAAACTGCCTTCTGTGTATATATGTGTCTTGCACTCCGTTTTATGCGTTAAACTGCCGGCGCATTTTGTTGTGAGCTACAAGTTCAGGCAGGCAGTTTAAAGGGTATGCGACCTCTTGTGTTTAGAGTCTTGTGTAGCAGGTAACAGGTACGACTTCTCGTTTTAGGGTCTCGACCACGCATAGGGGACGACTTTTTGTATCTGGATCTATAGAACGCATCAGGGTCGTGTATACATAGGACACCAACGCATACACACACTCGCATGCACCCATGTTGACACGGAAAACACACAGAGACGGGAACACACACACACACACACACACACACACACACACACACAAGCAAACAAACACAACGTTATACGCATACAACACTAAACACATACACACACACACACACACACACACACACCAAGTTCGTGAGGGAAGTCATATGCGAGGGGGACTGCGCCAACTTACAAGGGGACCTGGACAAACCTCTCGGGTCGATTTGATAAATGGTCAGTGAAACTCCACCTGAGTAAATGTAAATTGAAGAGGAAACGGCGTTAAAAAAAGGAAAATATGAGCTATCATCAGGCGGGAACAAGCTGCACGATGAATAGGTATGAGATAGGGAGTTGACAAGGTCCATAACCGATCACTGTCGTCCCGCATTAGGAGAGTAATAAAGGAGGCGAACTACGATGACAAACGGAGTTACGTTCAAGCACATGACTCACTCACAGCAGCTTCTGGCGTCATACATTAGACCAGAACTTGAGACCGCCCCTAAGATGTGGTCACCGCACACACTGAAGCACAAAGGACTTGACAGAGGTCAGGAGGGCGGCGACTATTAAGAGAAGCTGATTAACAGGGAAAGGCTAAGACTTCTTAGATTTACCCGGAATGGAAGAGAGAAGAGTGAGGAGTGACTGGATCACAGCCCGCAAGTTTTCAATCGGGCTTGTTGAAGCCAACAGTGAACAGTCCGTCGAGAGATGCAGAGATGGGACAGCCAGAGGACGTAACGCGATACCGAGCAAGCAACTTGTTAAGTGACTTATGAAGCACTTTTATATTATACGAATAACGGATAAATGGAATAGACCGATGTGGATGTTCGGGAAGCGCAAGGAAGTTTAAAAAAAAAAGAAAAATTGTACGGCATCTGAAAAAAAAAGTTTATTCGTAAAGCTCCTCCCTCGTACAGTACCAGTAATAGGTTGTTACAGTTAGGTAATTAGACAACGAAAGAGAGAGAGAGAGAGAGAGAGAGAGAGATGAAAGGGGCCCGCTGTTGGTGGGCGTCCTTCGCGCTTCTTGACCTTGTTGTATTTATTACGATAACCGGACAGGTTTCCACATGTCCGGTCGCCAGCACGGTGGGCAGACGGTTTTAGAACTGGTGCTGGTGGTGGGGGAGGTGGTGGTGGTGGTGGTGGTGGAAGTGTTGGAGGTGGTGGTGGGGGAGGTGTTGGTGATGGTGGTTGGGGAGGTGTTGGAGGTGGTGGTGGGGGAGGTGGTGGAGGTGTTGGAGGTGTGGGGGAGGTGGTCACATTCTCTTTCTCTAGCTACTGCTATTGTTCCTGCTCCTGCTGCTGCTGCTTCCCCTGCTTTTTTTTCAACAGCAGACGCTGCTCCTGTTACTTTCGTCCTGCTGCTTTCGCTAAAGTTTTCTGTTCCTGTTGCCGTAGGCGCCTCTCTGGTGTTGCTGCAGCTGTTACCTGCATCATCCTCGTAGACACCCCACCCCTTCCCCCACCCTCCCTCCCCTCCTCCCCCAACGGCAGGGTTGAGAGCGTGGCGCACGTGGAGGCCACTTGATGGACGGACGGACGGAGGGACTCACGGGCGCCAGGAGAAACAGCGAGGGTCAAGTTTGCTGCCCGCGGGATGACAAAAGGTCAAACGCGTTACAGATGAACCTTGAGAGGACTGGTTGTGTTGCCCCCCTCCGCTCCCACCCGATCTGTCCAGCTCTTTATAATCGCAAACATGAAAAAATACACGTTATGTCTCGTAGTGTGTACACACACACACACACACACACACGTATGTAATGTCTAGGGCTCCAGGGACGGACGAGGCTGAGCCGTATATGAATCGTATATGAAAAGGGATGAGATGGAAAAGTACTTCCATTTTATTTTTGCGGGGCAAGTTCTTTAAGTGAAGCATATAGATAGATAGATAGATAGATAGATGGGTAGATATAATGAGGAGTCGGGACTTGGATACTTGTCAAGTTCCGGACCCTCAGGCGGTTCCACTGTTAACTCTACGCCGTTCGCCTCCCATACACAGGACCTGAAACTTCCTTTTTTTTTCTCTCTCTCATTTTGTTTGTTCAGCTGGTGTGGCTGGGACCCGCGTTTTGTTTCCACCCTCACACGTACAACGGGACTTCTTTTTTTTTTTATTGGAAGGTTACCGAGAACAGGTTATCCACCATGGATTGCTGTGTAAGGCGTTTCTTCGGCTGTAACTGAGGCGCCTGGGTTGTAGAGGAGAGAGACTGCCGGTCGGGACGGGCGGGCTGAGCTTCAGCCACAGCACTGTGGTGGGGGCAGAGAGACCACACGGACCCACCATTACGAAGCTTTGTTAGTTAAGGCTGGCACGGGTTGTGGTGTGTGTGCGTGTGTGTGTGTGTGTGTGTATGTGGTGCTAGGTGTTGTGGTGGACACGGACGTCTGACGAGTATGTGGCAAAGGTGTGGTAGGCACAGGCTTAGAGCTGAGTTTGGTACTGTGATATATATATATATATATATATATATATATATATATATATATATATCACAGGGGATGGCCTAGCCAGTCCCCGATCACACCTTGTAAAGTTAAGAGTCGTGCACGTGACAGATATATCAATGTTTAACCCCAGCGGTGGTCGTTCTCTTCCCGGTGATGCTAATTGTTTGCGACTCGTGTTTGGGATACGTTCACTTACGGCAGGTGCTGAAGAGAGTATAGATCAGCTTCTGTTGGTCTGGGGTCCGAGTGCTGGTGTTTATGGCACGGCTAGGGGACCAGCTTGCCGTAAGGGCCAGTGATGTGGATAGACCTGATCATCCTGACGCTTGGTGTAAAGTGACGATGTTTGATGAGCGTTTTGCACCGGCTGGGCCTGGGGTGCGGCACCTCAAACCTCAACACTTAAACGATAACGCACGTAGCGTTCTTGAATGGCGAGAGTGTTGGAGGCCGGTCCCCGTGTTTACTGCTCGCCCTCGACGTGATTTCATGCTCAAGTCGGTGGCTACTCCTCCTTCATTCGAGGCCGTAGCTCAGAGTTGAATGATCGCTGTTGGTGAGGGAATCCAAGATGATGAGCCCTTCCAGTGTGAGATCATTTGTTTTCACGCAATCTGGCGTCAAGGATAACGCCGTTTTCTCTAGCAATACCGTAAATGTTGCTGTACAAACGTAACATTTATCTCGGCAATATATCCAGTAACATCTGTGCAAACGTAACATTTAGCAGCATTCCCAGTAACATCTGTGCAAACGTACCATTCCTCTTGACAATAAATACACTGTCATATCTGTACAAGTATAAAATTTCTCATGACTCCCGACCCATTGATATCACATGCTTGCCTCATTATTGTATTTGATAAAAATCTAGACGAAAAGGACTATGGTCTAAAAAGTAGAATTTCCGGTAAATAAAGATCTGACGTGATGAAGACGTGAGTCAACACGGTACCAGATTCCCCAATAACTAACTGTATAGGTGAATTCAAGAGCGCTTTCTTTATGGTTTCTGTCACATGACAAGTATGGTGTTGTGGAGGCAGCGTAGTAAGGTGGCTGGCTCCATTACGACTGGCTCTGGTGTGGGTAGGTGTGAGGGCCCAGGGTGGGAGGTGGTCCTTCTAGTGTGGGGAGGTGATTGGCCAGGGGACCTTACTGGTGTGGGGAGGTGTAAGGGGACGAGAGGTCCCTTCCGTTGTAGGTAGGTGTGAGGGAGTAAGGGGCCCTCCCGATGTTGGTAGGTATGAGGGTCCAGGGGGCCCTCCCTGTGATAACAAACAGAGGGCCGGGCCGTGATGACGCCACTGACCAGGCTCCTGTGAATGGCCCACTGTCCATCCCTCCCACATTGGGCCACTGAGTCTTGCCATGGACCCAGATGGCGCAAGGCCGGCGGCCCTCAGGCCAAGGATAGTGTAGAACAACGGTCGGATGGGGGGATAGGGGCTAGGGTGGTCCGGAGAAGGCCAGGACGGGACCCTCCAGGTTAAGGATGGAGCAGAAGAAGGATCAGGTGGAGGACAGGGGCTAGGGTGGTCAGGATGCTGCCTGGACGGGACTTCTTGGATTAAGGATGGAGTAGAGGAAGTACCAGGTGAAGGATAGGGGCTAGGATGGGATCAGAAAGGAATGCCAAGGGGGAAAGGCTGAGGCTTGATGAACCAGAACGAGGAAAGGATGGGACGGGTATGGCGTCAGGTTATATAGAGACGGGCTATTCGGGATAGTTCGCCGGGTATGGGGCCAGGTCAGTTCGGGACGATGTGAATGGGATAGGGCGCCTGGGATGGAGCCAGGTCAGATCGGGACGGGCTGGGTGGGATAGGAGCAGATAATCAGCATGCAGGTAACGTTAGCACTCCAGTGCAGTTCAAGAGCTGTTAAGAATTAATTGTTTATGTTATCGCTAGTGTTAGAAACTTCGTTGGCTGGACATTTTTCGTTACTGTCAGTAAGTTTTCGTTAGTTAGGAAGTTTTGAAAATCGTAAGTGTATAACGAGAGAATTCTGTGATCGCAACTCTCCCTGGCAGTAAAATGTCAGTGTTCATTAATGTATGAAGTCCTCAGGTCACTCGCATCCTGGTATCTCATAGTCTTATACTGTCGGTAGCCATGGCACTACATGGCTCTCTCTGTATTGTCAGCCGCTGTGACTCTTGTTAAGACTCTTGTGTAGCGTCAGTAGCTGTGACACTCCATAACTCTGTGCAGTGTCAGTACCTGTGACACTAGCCCTCCATGCAGTGTCATCAGCTCTGACACTGTAAACCGTATACTGTCAGTAGCTACGGCACTGCAGTGTCCAGCGAAGACGACCGTCTCCGTAGTAGCTGTGGTCATCACGCTTCGCTACAACACGAATCGGATGTCCTCCCGTGGCTCCGGTAACCGGGGTAACAAACGGTCGTGGTAACGTCCGGGAGGATGTCACGGGTACCGCCGTATTTACTCACACACCCCACCCCGGGTCACAGCGTCCGTGGTGAGTCGGCTATAACCCGGCCACCACAGCCAGCCACAGTAACTAGGTTTAAATCCTGTCTTGCTTACTGAAAGTTGAGTAAGTACTGACGAGGAGGATTTCGCGCGTGAAGCATGTTTTGTATTGCGAATTTTCAAGACAGAAAATGATCTAAACTCCTACATAAGTTTTTACGGTAGTCCCTTTTTTTTTGCATGTATATAAAAGAGGTGAATATAGCCAAGAGAGACGTTTATTATTGGTTAGTTCTCTATGCAAAACGTGAAGCAATATTTACCAACATTTGATCACGGGTCAGAGAGTAAACTGAATGGTTGCATTCTGAAATGTATACTGAAACTGTGGTATTGTAGGCAGCATGTAGCTGCTACGCAGTACGACCCAAGACCACGACGGTACGCCCCTTGGCAGCGGCGGGACGACCCCCTGGGGTATGATGGCTTGACCTTTGACTCGACCCATATGGGTTAGATGGCCTTGCTTCTGCCCGCCCCTTGCGGGTCAGGTCAAAGATCACGCCACCTTACCCACAGTGTGTACCACCAAGCCCGTATCAAGGAATAAAGTATTGAAACTGAACTGAACTTCTGTGCTCCAGAATCGATCCGTAACGAGTTCTTTATGAAGGCGAATAGTTTTTGACACATTTAAACAGAGATATTTGTTGATTTAAAGAAATTCGCTACATATACATAAGATACGTATAGGTATAAGTAATGATATATTTTTATTAGCGGGATGGATATGTGACAGACGTAAAGAGTAAAGATTTAAAATAATTGATGTATTTATTATGACAAATGTCACGATATGAAGATGTGTGTAAGAATTGGTTTGTTAACTATGACAGATGCAGTGCTAGAATTTATGGATGTGATTATCAGGAATATATGAGGTTAGCTTAGAAATGATATATGCAAGTAACTATTTCGTTTGATGCATGTGTCTTACATGGATTGTAAATGAAGAGTTTTAAGGTCCAGTTTGGTTTGATTAATGTGACAGATACATAGATGGAAGTCGTTGACGAAAATTAGTTTAGGGTACGTGTGACAGACGTAAGGGTGAAAGCCATAGTTAAAAGTTGGTATGATGTATATTCAAGAGAGAAAATAGAGACGGGGAAGTTAGATGAAGGCGAGATAGTGGTTGTGGGGGCGCGGGCGGTGCGGGGCCGGGCACCACAAAAACTAAGGGTGGTGGCCGGGGCGCCGGTCAACTGCTGTCACACTCCAGACCTGAATGTCTGTTTCTTGGTGTCTGTTTTCCACGCCCTTCCTACCCCCACCCCACATCCTTCCATTCTCTCCCAGGCTTCTACCACTTCCCCTTTCTCCTTGGCTGGGTTTCTCCCCGCCGCTTCACTGTAAGTGGTTTGTTAAAGGATACTTAGACAAATAAAGTTTTACAGAATTAGAATAAAAAAAGATTAAATTCCATTGTGTTACAATTTTTCTTCCCTTCGTTTGGTTTTACCTCGGTTTTCCTCTCCTCCCCTGCTCCTCGGCTAGGTTTCTCCACCCCAGCCAACACCGACTGCTCCTTCCCTCCACATCTTTTGTCCGCTGTGTTTCTCCCCGCTCTCCGCTTTTCGGCTAGACTTCTCGTTATGTTTGGGGTGTATCCTCCCCGTGCCTTGCTTCTCTACCGAGTTCCCTCCCCTTCCATACCCGTCAGAATAGGTTTTCTCCCCCATTCACCTCCGTATCCACCCTCTTATTTTTGGTTAGGTTTTTTTTTTTTCTTCCCTCGTCCTCTGTAGGTTACTGCCGTCCCCTTTCCTCCCCATTAACTCCCCTCCTTTCCACGGCTTTCTTCACCATCCGTCTCTTCATCTTCCTCAGGCTTTCTCCCAACCTCCTTTCTACCCTGGTCTTTTTTTTCCCCGTTTCTTCCCGCCTTTCCTTGGTCTTTTTTTTTCCATGTTCTCTGACTTTATGATATCCTTTACTTTGGTTTCTCATACCTTCTCTAGGTTTCTTTCACTCTCCCCCACCTTGGTATCTGTAACCTTCTTCCCTTTGTTTCTATAATCGTTCCTTCTCGTGGTTTGTTGTACCTTTCCTAGGTTCCTGTCTCAGGACTTTGGTATGGTATCTCCCATCTCTTGTCGCTCCTGAATGTCTTCACCTCTCCCCCAACCTTCATTGTGTTCTCTCCCCTCTAGTTATCCCCTGGGGTTCTAGACCTCCCCCCAGTATTTCGTGAGGTTCCCTTATCCCGGCTGCATCCTCGGGTTTCTCTCAACCTTCCTCGGGTTTCTTTCACCCCATCCTCCTATACCCACGGTTTCTCCTCGCCATACAATCTTCAGAAACCGTCATCGTCAGTAGGTTTCTCCCCGTTTGCTGTTTAGTACATTTTTCTCACCATTCATATCCCATAGGTTTCTTCCTGCCTCTCATTTCAGCAGGTTTTCCCCACCCTCCATCTCCTCTTGCCCTCCCCATCTCAAACTTAGCTCCCCTTCGCCCCCACTCGCCGCCCCCTCTTCTTATGGACCAGCTCTTACACCCACTCCCTCAACCCGCGCTACTCACCCACGTCCTGCACTGAAATTTGAAGACAAAATAAAGAAATAGAATATCTGGTGTGATGGAATTTGTTTTGAATCTTGTGTCGGATTATGTGACTTAAGCATTTTATATATTTCAGTTTTTTGCTAGTTTTTTATGATTGCCATGGCTCATGGATTAGGATATTTTCGCTCTTCGTCCTTTTACATTTTTTCTTATGTTTGTTATTAATAATTATGATATATTTTTTTTCCTTAGTGAGACAAGGTATGGGTTGAGGACGCGTATGACTCGATAGGCTGTGTGTGCCTGGTCCTTACAGTGGAAATCAGACTGGATTTGATGATTTGATTTACAGTTGAACAGAGAAGTGTTGGTGTGTGTGTGTGTGTGTGTGTGTTAGCCTTCCTCACGGGCCGCAACACAAGCAGCTTGCTGGGACTTACGTCCTGTACTGCTTCACTTCCGTAGAGGCGAGGTCACGGGTCTCTCTCTCTCTCTCTCTGGCGAGGACTGGACGTGACGCCTGAGGTCATGTCCTCTACAGGCAGGCAGGGTCGCAAGACATACTCCCAGATTGTCATGTTCCTCGTCGTTTTGATTTTTACTTTTTTTTAGTTATATAATTACACTAAGATTGATACTTTATGCACTGTAAGGAGACTACAGATAATACAGTGAATAGATGTGATATGTGATCGGAGTTACTAGGTACACCAGATTATATATATATATATATATATATATATATATTATCCCAGGGGATAGGGGAGAAAGAATACTTCCCACGTATTCCCTG
>JAYMFT010078566.1:0-14366 GCA_038088735.1 Panulirus argus
GGGGGCTGGAAATCCTCCCCTCCAGTTTCTGCTTTTCCAAAAAAGGAACAGAGAGGGGCCAAGTGAGGATTTTCCCTTAAAGGCTCAATCCTCTGTTCTTAACGCCACCTCACTAAAGCAGGAAAAGCCGAATATGTATGAAAAAAAAATCTAAAGCAGAGTCAGAAACAGAAAAAAAAAAAGCCCTATTTGCTCACAATCACTCTCTAGATCTAATATACAATGCACAGAAAAAAATCATCACCATTGATAACCCTAAACCTAAGAAAGCATCTATATTCACTACTGGTACTTTTTACTTCTTACTGAACTATCCTGAGTCAGAAAGGGATTGCCAATATAAGCAACACATCATATTATAGTTCTTTCAATATATTCTTTTAATTACTCCAACCCTGTAGGCTAGCAACTAAAGAAAGGATGCCCAACCCCTAGAGGCAGACCTGATGTCACCTCTATATCAAACAAGCTGGAGAATCAAGAGTATCATCTACATAAGGAGCTGCTTAGTAGCATGAGTTTATGTTATACTAATGAATAATCAAATTACTTTTACTGTACTAGAGTAAACAAAAGAGAACAGAGATAATTATCAATAAATATCAGCACAAATGACTGATACAGTACAAAACAAACTTCAGCTGTAGCACCTTAATCATAAGAGCAAGATATTATTCTCTTTTTGGTAACACTGTCTAAAATTAGAGTAAAAATTGCAGAAAAAAGTCTTACAACATTCTATGATATATAAAGAGTAAATAAGGTGCACAGGTTGTTACTCCTCTGTAAAAAAAGAGGCCAGCTAATAATTCAAATATAAAGTTCTCTTGGGAAGTGCTATTGTGAAGAATTTAATATTCAAAAGCTCAATAACAACTGAGTCACACACATGTAAATCTTACCTTTCTTCATTAAGGTGCTTTTTAATAAGTGTGTTCCAATTTGAATGGATATTTTTGCATAATGCTGTAGTAAATGTGAGTGATATAAATCCATGTGCCTTTGGCTGCTCTGATGGACTGCTGGTGATTTTGCCACAGTGGTAGTGTGGGTCAACAGTGCCACTGCGAGGATTAATGACCTTCAGGTCATGTGTCAGTTGATCTCCACATGTCATGACAACACCTTCATGCTCTCCTACTACCCATGCATTGTTCCTGCAAAAAAAAATGTTTTGTAGCACTGACAGAGTGCATCTTTACTGCAAAAAATAGTCAGTTATTGATTGTTGCCTACTATATCCAATTACTTACATTGTGTAATTGTTTAATAACAAAAGAGGTCAGCGGGAGTCACCAGTTAAATATCCATTAACCTCTATGAAGTGAAGAAATAAAAACACCATTTTGTAACACTATTTTTTAACTACACCATCTAGTAGTGAAATATGTATTACAACCCTTTAACTATGCACAAGGGGTAACAATCCCCTTCCTTCAGTGTGGCCGGGGGAGATGAAAGACAAAAAATATCATACTACTGAATGTTCGAACCTCAAATACTCAAAGTATCTTTAATTTTTTTAATAGTGAAAATGCATGTGAAATTTTACAAGATCAAGAGCAGAAAAGCACAGAAGCATCTTACCTTTTAGTAAAATGCAAAATGCTGATTGCAGTTACTTTGACTTTGACTTTAGAGTATACTTGATGCAGGTCAAGAGCAGTAGTCAGATCTTCCATCTCTGCTCGCAACTTTCTCAGCTCATTACCATCTTTGGCATAAAGAGATGCTGACACCCGTGCAACTGTCCACTGAACCCATGCAGTGACCAGTGGACCGTAGGTAGACTGTGCATCTGCTTCACTCACCACCTGAACTGTAAATATGAAGATGCATGCTGCTATATATCATTCAACTTACAAAAATTAATAAAAATACATAAATAAATAGATACTTTGGAACTGAAAAACAATCAACAGAAAAGCTTCAAACACTGCAAATGGTTGAGTAAAAAGATCTGAAATGATGAAACTATTCTTAAGCAGTCACGATGGGCTGAAAATTCATATCCTTTCACATTTTGCAAAAATGCCAGTTTCAGGACTGGATGGTAGGCTCAAAGAATGGTGGTATAGAAATGCCAAAAATCAAAGCAGATGACTGGTCATTAGTAGTAGTCAATTCATTAAAGATTATGTTAACAAAGACTTACCTACTGCATAAATCTACTATATGGCATCATCTTACCTTCATGTTGCTCGACTTTGCAAAAGTTAAACTAAAACCAGGGTTCTCAATCAAACTGACATTATCAACATAGACTAGCTCTTTTAAAGGTGCAAAGAAACAGCAAAATGAAGTTATAGCAACACACTTGAAGGAAAAGATGTAAAAAAGTACTTCTAAAGTAATCGAGTCTTGGATGAATGGAAAAAGCAGTGATGAAGCATGACAGTAAACAGAGTTAAAGAGATGGGCGCAAAGGAGTAAAACTGCCTCCCCATACTGTATGAATAAATAAACTGCAAATAGGTAATTACACATTCATTCTAGACAGTAAGAAAAGAGTTAAAATTAATCTCATCCAGAAAGTGGAAAGAGATGGTACAAATTCATACCTCTCTCTTCTTCCACATCCTCCACTTCTGTCACCAGCAGGGTATTTGGGTCTGAACCATTAGGATGCAATGGTTTGGGAGGAGTTGTGTGATGAGGATGTGACTGAGGTGGTGGTGGCGTTAGCTGATGAGGAGGTGGTTGTGTTGTAGGCTGCGATGAAGCTTCTAATATTGGTGGTTGTGGCACTGGTGTGGAAGACATCGAATGTGACTGCTGGACAAAAAGAAAAATTGTACTTCATTGAAACTATTCTTAAATCACTTATATCTTTTCAACAACATATCTATTCATCCATCTATCAATTATCTTTAACGACATTCCCAATTCCATGGGATTGAACAGATGCACAGTTATATATCTGAAGGATGTATTCAGATAAAGTTCATAAAATTACACATACAAACATAAACGTACATACTAGTATATATAATACACACAAAGAATGAATTATGTAAGTATACACACACACACACACACTTTAATGTATGGTCTCAAGTTTGTGTGTGTGTGTGTGTGTGTTGGAACACACTGTGAATATAATTTGGAACACACTGTGCATATATGTCTTTGTTAGCCTGTGGGAATGCCAACATATGAATAACCATGTGTTGAGAATATGTTCATTATTGTGTGAGCATCAATAAGTGCAAAAACTTGAGAAGTTGTATGATCAAAGAGAATGTTCATGAGGCAGGGCCCCAAAAGAATAAAACTCCCTGCCCATATAGTGTAAATAGATAATCAAAAGGGTATCTGTGTATCCTTAAGTGCAATGTTTATGGATCTACATGTGAGTCACAACCAATGTGTCTGCAAATGTTTACTAATATGTGTCTGTATATACATTAGCATGTTTTACATGCTACAGAATACAAAATGTTGGTAGTTTTAACACCCAAATGAAGTGGCAACCATCAGCTTGTACTTATGGTGCACATTAAAATGGATTGGATGTTTCATAAACAGTTTATACTTCAGTTAAACTTGCTACAAATTTTCAACATTTCATTACTTATGTTAAATTCATCAAGTGAAGAAAATGTTAAGTCACAACTTACAGATTCACTTGGTGTCTTTAAAAAATGTGATACCAAAATAAGTATATTTTCCACTATCGTCACATGACCAGAAACTTGACAACGACTGCCACAAAAATCCAGGGGTGACATGTCAGTGTGTATCACCAAGCCCAGCTGACTGAGCGATGGACCCTAAGGAAAAAAATTAATTCTGCTTTACCAAAAAAAGAGCATACATTCTATTAAGTGCATAAAGCCTCTCAATTCACTCACACATATACTAAATTTAAGACGAGTGAAAAATATATCAATACATAATTCACAGAATGAGTGATACATAAGACACACAAACTTAAACATAAAATACAACATAAAAATGCATTTAAATGAGAATATAAATATGAATATTATAATAAGCTACTCTTAATTCTGATGTCCAGATCATTACAGTCAACAGTATACAGACAACTCAATCAGCAAAATGCCTAAAATTACCAAGAGAGTAAAAATATGGAAGCTGGCTATTGAAGCCAATATTAAACATAGGAAGTAAAAGGTATGACACATACCTGGTACTTGGTGGTGATGGCCAAAGTGGCTGTGGTGTTCACAGGCTTAAGAACTGGAAGCTTTACATGCTGCCCTGTTCCTTGGAGACTGTAAACGCTGAAACCTCCTAAATTCAGTGACCATGGCAATTTATCCCGCTCTTAGCATGGAGAATACAAGACAAACAACAAATCAGATGGTTTCATATCAGCATACAATACTCTGTACGTATAACTACAAGATGGTAAATATTTTTCCATATAACTACAGTAAGAACAGTAAAGTGAAAGGGGTCCTAAAATTCTTTTAAGATGAATTGAATGAAATACTCCATAGAAACATCATATATCTGTAAAGTAAATCCATTTTGTTAGAGTACATACTTTCATCTGCTACTACTTAAAACTTTCAGCATTTGTAAATCCAGTCAAAAAGCAATTTCAAAAGTCTTAAGCTTTTTCACAAAAAGTGAAGTAAACTGAATAAAAAAAAAAAATGAAATAAAAAGAAAAGGAATCCTTGAAAATCTTTTATATCATAATATGTAACAAACCATTTAATGTCAGTGCAATGTACTCATAGAAACTGGTCTTGTGTGCCCTCTGAGAGAGATAGCCTGAAGGACACATACATAACAGTCCTCTCCAGTCACATGGGACCGAAACAAGAAAAGCCCAACTATCCCTCCAAAAGTACTATTCTTACATTTCCTAATCATTACCTTCTATAGGTTAACCTAGCATCCCCTACCTTAATTCTCATCTACCTTTACCTTCTGATACACCCCTTCCCTTAATCTCTTTTTATTGTCCAAAAAGTACTCTTCTTTAGAAAGCTAGAGAGTGGATGTAAGCAAGTAATTCCATCAGTCATTTACTCCTGATGCTACCTCACTATGGCAGAAGAAGCAATTAGGAATAAAAGAAAATCATGATTATCATCATCATATAAGCCATACCTGTAGCCCAAATTTCCCCAGGCAAGATGACAGGAACATCATGAACATTGTGCAATAGACTTTGTTTCTGTGCAGCATTGTGGAGTACAAGATGAGGAAGGCACAATACTAATGTATCTCCAAGAGTTGCTCTCTCACTTCGTGTTAAGTATGTACGGTGAACAGCATTCACTAATCCTGACTCTGATGCTATGTTTAGTTGGGATGAAGAGAGGAAGACTGTAGTTGTGTCCAAGTCTAAGTGGATCAGCAGTCTACTAAGAATAGGATACCATGCCACAAATTTTTCTTTCCAAGATTTCAGGTGATGATCTACTTGAGTATCTTGAGAAGAATGGAGTCTACCTCTACTTCCTGTCTTAGCCTCAGACAGTGTGGCAGTTGATGATTCAACTTTCGTTGCTTCCGATTCACTTTCAGATGGCTTTCTTTGAGACTTTACTATTCCTCGAACTTCAGATATTTTTTTCAAGAATACCATTTCAGTAAGAGTCTCAGAATCTAATTTTCTTGGTGAGTATTTAAGCCACTGAATAAGTTGAGGGTCAAACAAAAAGGCCATTTTCTTTAAACCTATAGTGAAAATGCTTGGCACACTCTCATCACAGTCATCTTTTGGAAACTGGAGAGCAACTTTGATCAACTTATCAGACAATGAAACTGTCTCTGGGAGCAAGACCTCCAGACCTGTCTTATCTTCTGGGCCTGAAAGGAGGAGACAAAGGAGATCACCCTGGGACCTCCTCAAACTAATTGTTATGCCTCCAACAGTTGCCATACTGCCCCTGAGGGATGGAGTATCACATGATTTTGCTTCAACCTGATGAATCTTCACAGCTAATACCGGCAATTCTGAAAAAATAAGAAGTAGAATTACATCTGAGTCCTAATATGTCTTAGGCAGGGTAGCAGGGTAGCAAGTCTACCCTAGCGAATTAGGTGTCACTCCCTTTTCCTAGAAGACAAGGGTTAGGGACAGCACTCCCGCAAAATCAATGTGCACTAAAACTGTACGCACTACATATATCCCATGTAAATGGAAATGGAGTTAACACATAAATCAACACACTTACAAAACCAGAATCCTAAGTAGTAAAGAAATATAAGCCTTACTTGCCGATGGAAGAACAAATGTTGAGAAGCCTAATTTTTCTATTAAACTGGTGATTCTTCTCTCTCATAACAATCTCACTGCAGTCCAGTCTAGAACACATTCTTCCTTACATATCCTTCCTCCAACTTTAAATTCTCTGCTTCTTTACCCCCCAAGTAAACTTAATGTCCTTAAGTTCCCCCTTTATTTCCACTTTTACATTCGGTACAAGCTTAGGCAATCCTCTTCATTTTCCAAGGTTTTGATTTCTTACGGGAAGTTACTAATAATTTTATCTATGTCTGTCTTAAATCAAAGAGGCTTTTGAAAAAATTTCAAACACTACTGTCTGAGCTTCAGCACATGAAGGCAAGGCAATGGTTGGTGGACAAGTATTTATTACGGAACACATGAAATGGTACAATAATGCATCCAGAGATAAACTGACATACATCCTCCTATGACTTAAAAGGAACAAAATGAGTGACTTACTCCTCGCAGAAAGTGCATCATCTACCAGGGAGTCCTGGTGGAGCTGCTCTGGCTGTGGATGTGGGTCAAACCAAGACACCGTCAAGCAGTACAAAAGAAGCAGCTGGGGGGCACTTGTTTCTACATTCAGGAAATCTAAGTAAATAAAACATAATCGTGAAAAAGATAAGTATCATACATAACAAATTAGTCAACAGTCATATGTGTATGTATCTCATGGGATTTACACATAACAAAAATGCAATAAAAAATACATTAAAAGTTTTACTTTACATGTAGTGCATGCAAGGTGATATAACATGAATGGTGCAAAAAATCCAAACCAATTATGTTTAAATTCAGTATCAATACCTATCATTAAAAGGTGTATTTACCAATCAAAGGCATGTTCTAACTTCTAGTCATAATACAAATCCAAGAATTTCTGATTCTGGCCTGACTTTGTGTCTAAATACAATATCAAATATTTTCACACAGTTTCACATTTTTGATAGCATACACCTTTTTACATATAGAATGCAAGCTTTTCATGGATGGCTGACCATTCTTTTCCTTACATGGAGACACAAAACAGACCTAACTTTGTGACTAAACTGATATGATTATCTGCTTCAAGACAAGGCTGTCACAAATTTTCAAGTTATGTACCATCTATTCAAACTGTTTGATACTATTCAATTTTTGTTCCTATTAGTTCCTACATTCTCTCTTCTCCCAAAATCACTAGAGCAGTGCTGGGATCAACGAATTTATTTCAAAATTTTTTTCATTCTTAAGAAGACAGGTGCTGTTCTTATATGATGTATGTAAACCAAAAGGCAAAATCATTCTTCAACAAATGTTTCAAATGCTACTGCTAGATCTGCATAATGGTTTCAAAATGAATAATTACAAAGTGTTCAAAGAAAATACATACATCAATGATTTTTGTGAAAGTTAATGGTTATAAGTGAACTAAACATATAATCTATGGAAAATTACCAGCTTGGAAGAAGTACTCATCCCTGGGCTGATGTGGTGATGCCCAATAAGAAGGTAAAAGGAGACTCTTACAATACAAGGAGGGCGAGAATCCCTGCAACAGTGGCACCATACTGTTCTGGTACTGTAGACCAAGGCACATGTTGTGGGCCTATAGGAAAAATATAAATGCTTTACTCGATCACTAAAGATTGACATAAAAACTGTACTGTAGGTGAAGATATACTTGTAAAAACTGTACTGTATGTGTGTATATACTTGTAAAAACTGTACTGTATGTGAAAATATACTTGTATCTTGAAATAAAAGATATATTTGTATCTTTGACTAACTCTAAAATTCAATAATATTGATTCAGACAGAGTTAACAACTATATGTAAAAGAAGATTAAAGAAAAGTTAGATATATACATTATTCTCTCAAACTGTACACTTTATATTAATACTTACAGTGAAAGTCAGATGAGAATGGCAGTTATGCAGCATAGATGGAGAGGGAGGCCGTAACATGCAGGCTGCAGACACTAGTCTTTTGGGGTACATGGGCTTTGTCCACTCAATGTCTAGACGAGACAGCTTCATCCGCACACTTGGAACAGGAAGCACTCGAGCCATACACAACTCAACACTTGCTTTCTGATTTTTCTGATAAATCACAGAATAATTCCTACCGAGTTACATTAAAAGGGCTTAGACGAGGAAACATTTCTGGATATGACTGCCAAACAACTCCTTTTTGTATGTCCGGCAAGCTACAGTGAATGTAAATATGCATACAGATTTAAACTCTTAAGTAATGAATCTAGAAAACATTGCATAACAGGCAAAAAGATGCAACAATCAACCTAGGAAGAAAATGAGGAGAAATGTGACAAAAAAAAGACAATACTTACCTATGAGTACACATGATGAGATTTTGTCAATGACAAGATTTTAGCAGGGCTAACACATAGTGATTATTGCATATCTTGTTTAATTAATAACTGCTTCTGTCTGTAGCCATGCATATTTCATAATTATCAATCTCAGTTTCACCTGGAACTACTTTCAACCATATATGAAGTTTTCTTTTTAAACGTTTCCACAGCTACATCAAGCATATTTCTTAATTTTCTTGGTAATATGATGCATAATACATCCATCTTATTTTGTAGGTCTCCCATATGTTTTTGTTTGATATCTCTCCCAAGGAACAAAAGGGTAAGAATCTTACCCACATATCTTGTGCATGTCATATGAGGCAAGTAACAGGGTTTCCAGAATACAGTGGAAGCTATGGTTATGCTTAAAACTTTTATGCTATTATTACTGGATTGAACTGTTGCACTTTGAAATTTAACATGAGAAAATAAGGGAGATTTCCAGAAATATGGACAGAAACTGCATTTCCATACTGTTGAATTCAACTAGGTTACTGCTTCCACATTCAGAGATGCTCGCAAGTCTGACTCAAATGGGAATTAGAAAGAGCTGAAGGATGTAGAGTGAAATTATTAGTGTCTGAGTGAAAAGGGGTTAGAGGGTTAAGAAAGGAAATTATTCATGGAGAACAGAAAGAGTATAGGCAAAAAAACAGAACCCTAAAGGTCACCACTGTTAACAGGATAAGAAGAAATCACCCCATCAATGAATGCTATGATGGAGAGCCTGGAAACGAAATTATACAATATAGAAGTGAGAAGCAAGCAACCCAAATGAAAAAAGTTCATTGAGAAAAGACCTGTTCCATATGCAAATGCTTTCAAGATTTTGAAGGCATCATCAAAAGATTCACAAGAATCTTGATGGGAAGAGGAAAAGGAGTGGGTCACAAAGATATTACCAGTAGACCTTGCACAGCAAAAGCTGTACTGATGATCTGAAAGATTCTAAGGGTTGAAGAAAGTGAAAACTGAGAAGAGTTTCAAAATTATCTGGTTAGAAACAAATGGCAGTGAAGAAATAGATATCACAAATTATGGAGTTTTTGAAATTCATTCTTGGGATGCAATATCTCATATAAAACATAATGTTGATATCTTTGTTTCTAAAGGACAGTCTTCATGTGATGATGTAAGGAAGTATGCACGACATGCACTTTTGAGTTGTTCTTCTATAAAAACATATTGATTATATGCATGAAGACCATCCATCAACAAGAGTAGACATTACTTTTGTGCAATTTTCTAAAACCTACCTTTCTACGCTTGGCACTGAAGATAGTTTTCATGTTAATCTGAGCATGCTGGGCAGCATGAAGCACCACCGTTGGTTCCATCACTGTCAAAATGTAGGAGCGAATAGGAGTGTTGGCTTCTAGGGCAGCTACCTCATCCTCAGAAGGACCCAGTAAGTTTGTTGGGGGTTCATCTGTAGTGAAATGCATGGGAAATATAAATACAGGGAAACTCTTTGGAACTTTTTAATAGAAAATAATATATATTTCATGAATGATCAAACATAGTATTCTAACCTCTCTAATCACTAAACTGGACTTAAATCTCAGTCTGTCTTTCCAACTCACTTCTTGCATAGATTCTCTCAAGGGACTGCATTTCCAGCCTAGGTAAAGCAGCATCAGTAATGACCTAATTTCCATACATCCATTCTCTAGCCATCATGTATAACTTCCATAACTCTGATTATACTACCAGATGACAATTCATGACAACATGACAAAGTGATATAGTAAAAACTCACAGTTGGGTGGCAATGAGTATGGAGGATAATCATGTTGGTTAAAAGCATGTAAAACTGCTTCTAGTCTGTGGTGGAATCCAGACGATAAGTTTACTTCTGATGCCCCAAATGCAATGCGGCACATTGCTCGTTCACTCATATTGCTATAAAAAAAGGACAGTATTCATGTAACCACTTAAAGAAGAGACATACAGGAGGTTTATTTGTCAAAATCAGTGCATAAAGAACAAAAAGACCTTTGTGTAAATGAAATCATTTGGAAAAAGGTGCTGATTATCAAATGAAATGGGAGTAAAGAGAATGATTAAAAAAGGTAAATGAGACAGTGAAGAAAGACCCTGATTTTGATTCTGAGGGTTTCCCAAGGAAGACTGATGATGCCAAGGGTGCTTTGGGGTACCAGACAGCTGATAACTCCCTCTTTATGGATAATGTGAGAATAAGCAAGCTTCTTCCAAGAATATACCACTTGGAAAACATGAAGAAAAGCTGGAGGACACTGATAGCGATCTTGATAAAGTGCAAAAATGTATTAGAGAGGGATCTATAGGACAAACTAAAGAAGTTGGAGGTCTGTGCTGGGGACAGAAAAAATGTCAGAAAGAAATAAGAGGTAAACAGGTTAAGCAGAGCCATGGTGGAGCATGACAATGAAACAAAAAACTGGATTATGTGCTCAGAATGGATACATAAGTAGAAAAAGACAGACAAAACTTAGACATGATTTCAAAGAGCAAGATGTTATTGTTTCTCTTGCAAATCAATCATATCAATGAATTATTCCATTATAAACATTTTGAAAAGAGCTAGTGGGTCTCCAATGTCCATTCTTTCAGAGATACTGTGTCACCATAATGTTTGGAGAAAGAGAAGGTTGGTTATGCAAAATCTGGTTTGATTTACAAAAATAGGCAAATTTTACAAAATCTCCACAAAAAATGGAAAGATAATTTTTTTTTGTTAACCCTTACCAATATTCTAAGTCGGTGCTAATTTCAGAAAGCTTCTCACTGCTCACATCTGCTGGAAGTTCCATGAAGTAAAAGTAATCCATTGCCACTGCACCAGTTCTTGCTAATAAGATGGCTTCTGCAAAGAAATGTTAGTATTTCATTATAACTACAACAGTTATTGATATCAAAACTGGAAAAAACACAAAAACAAAGGAGGAAAGAAACATCCTACGATAAAATAATCATTATCTAAATAAAGACTGAAAGTAATATCTAAAGAACACAGCAAAACTCAATAGGTGAATTAATATTAAACAATGTTTCACTAAGTCGAGTAATATTTCTTTTTTTAGAGAGTTATGTTCTAGTTAATCACAATAAAAAACTTATGGAGATATTTGTGAATAACCAGCACTCAGAAAGTACACTAAATTTAAGGAGTGTCCTAGTAAAAGTGTTAAAGAATATAGGCAAATCATTGGTACATTAGAAACAGTGCTTCACAAACCTGTAGAATCTTTGATATGTTTATCCCAACAGTATGAGTAGTCCCATAGCTCCTGGGCCTCCATTAAAACCTGAGGATCAAATAATGACTGGGAGAGGTAGTCCTGACCATCCTGTCCAGAGCTAAGGAATGACATTGCTCCTCTAGCTGCAATAGTCTGCTCTTGGCCAGCTGCAACATTACCCTGAGGTAGAAGAAAAAAATACATCTGCAAGGTCAGCTGAAAAATCAGAAATGGCTGGAAAGTAATACTGAAGTAATGGTGACATAATGCAATACATTAAGAAATTTTACACTTAATGGGTTCTATTCAAAATTCATTTAGAGTGAAAGTTATCATGCACACCCTTTTCTCTTTGATATGATTTATTTGCTGGTAAATCTTCAAGAGTAGAGTCAAGCATCACCTGATTGCATATATAAAATTTTATTTCCCACTGTCTGTAAATCTTCAGGAGTAGAGTCAAGCACCACCTGAATGCATATATAAAATTACACTTCCCATTACGTCAAAAAAAAAATGTGCAGCAATGTACTCCAGCAGGACTTTGGAATTTGACAGAGGTATACCTACAATGCATCTTTGGCTATGCTACTTAAACACTTCCTCTTCTTGCACTGTCAGTTTCATCTTGAATAGATTATACCTCACCTATGTTGACTTTTCACTCACATCAAAATTACAAGCAAGCAGTGTCCAGTAACACCTCCTCTCCCTTATATGACTTATGGATCCTCTTGCTTCAGAGTATTTACTCTCCTCCTTTCTTCTTCCTGGATTTCGGAAAATGTGAATTCTAGCACAATAATTCCTCTTACTTCAGAGTATTTATTCTACTCCTCTCTTCTTGCTGGATTTCAGAAAATGTGAATTTTAGCACAATAATTCCATCAACAAATTGTGCATGATTATGTCAGCTTCAATTTGAAGAAGCTGTAATCTATGGCTTTAGGTCATTGTTATACCTTCATTTTTATTTCAATATGCAGGTATGTGAAGGAGACATCTTAAAAATTAAAAAAATTGCAGATAAAGCAACATCGCAAATAAAAATCTATGTTAAGCTTAGCAATATTGTCACTGAAAGAGTTTTGTACAGGACTGTCAACATAAAATGAATCTCTTACTAAATGCCCTGGACCCCACAGACATGGGTATAAGAAAATGTGGGGCAAAGTAATGACTTAGTTGAACTTGCTTATAATGGTGTTGTAAGTAGTAATGGAGTGCTGTTACCAAGACAAAACTGGCTAGGTAACTGGCTCTTACCAAGGCCAAACTGGCCAGGTAACTGGTTGTTACCAAGACCAAACTGGCCAGGTAACTGGCTGTGACCAAGGTCAAACTGCACCAGGCTGCAGTATGAATTATTTTCGTTTGGTCCAAGTTGGTCCCAAGAAACTAGTTACTGGCTTTTCCAAGTCCTTGACTCATAAGTTATTTGGATCTTCCTGCATTAGTTCACTCTGCAACAATTCACCTCTTTACCATTCCGAAATACTTCAGTGACAAATAGGCATTCAAGTGTGCTTGCTCTCACTCAACTTCAAGGCAGCCAGTGCAGAAAGAAAAGCAAGGTTGAGGCTGTTGCTGTATTTTATGTTAGGAAGAAATATTGTGTACTACAACTTCAGTCATAATTCATGGCCAGAGTGTTAACCAAAGCCTAGGAACCACTTATCTATGTTAACCACTTATCTATGTTTTCAATGTATTCTAAAGTACTAGCTCATAAGCATGGATCAAATCCGAAATACACAAATATTCCAATATGAATTCAAAACAAAGATAAAATGCGCATCACTCACCTCTTGTATATCTGCTATGCCACATATGCAAATTCCAACTGGATCAACAGTAAGAGAAGATATGCCAAGCTGGACATTGACTGCCTCTAAACCTCGAACTACAACAGTCATGAAACTTCCCTGATGTTCCACTCGCATGAATGGAGTAAATCGCATTTTTGTTGGTCCAAAATATCCACTATCTTGTACAGATTCTGTTAACTAAAGGTTTGAATGATTAAGACATTTAGCTGTCATTACAAAAGAATTCATAATGTCACACACATAAAGCTGCTTATTTGAATATTACTGATGTCAGTCAGATAAAAAAAAATCTGCTACAATAGATGTGCCCAACACATAATTTAGAGCAACTTAGCTACACACATATTATTGGAAGAGAAATGACACATAATAGATATTCCATCAAAAACAAATGAGGTTGGATGATTGTGGTGTGATAATTAACCATACAGAAACAGAAAAGAAGTTGCCACGGATGTTGTAAGCAAAATGAAGAGTCACCACAAAATCAGCCTCAGATAATACCTTTTTCCTGCTGGCAAAGGAAAGGGTAATATGTTATTGTGATTCAACTTAACTGTTTCGTGAACCAATAAACTGTCTAACTGAAACACCAAACTGTCTGTCAGATTAGCTGGGGGTGTGGCAAAAAATGGCTAAATGAATGCTGCTTCTGTCCTGAACATGCAGGAGGGTGAAAGGCGTGCACGGAATAGAGTGAAATGAAACGATGTGGTATACCGGGGTCGACGTGCTGTCA
>JAYMFT010078577.1:0-14366 GCA_038088735.1 Panulirus argus
ATATATATATATATATATATATATATATATATATATATATATATATATATATATTTATTTATATCTATAAGTTAAGTACTCAAAAACATAGGGATACTCTCCACTAACATCACAACAGCCGGAAACTGAAGATATTCGGGAAGAATGGTAAAAGCATATAGTCAAGGAAGCGACTGGTAATACAAGATCCTAGTTAGACAAAGGCGAAGGAAGCTGGGCTGTTATCTTTAGAAACTTTTATTTGTCTTTTATGTACCAAAGACCTGGGTCACGAACAAAGGTCCGCCATGGGACCAAACAGTAAATGAAACATACAAAAAGACAAAAGAGATAGAGGAAAGAAGAAGAAGAGGAAGAAAAATTCAAGGGCTTTTAGGGGTTCGGAACCTTTTTTGCCTTTCCAAATGGGGCAGGGGCTGTAGTTGCTAGAGAGGGGGAAGAAAATGAGAATGTGATGAGTTGCAAAAGCTTAGCGGCGTAGAGAAAGAAATAGACGTCCCACGGGCTCAATCTTGAGCTCCCAGACGCCACACTGCATTCTCGTACAACACTTAGTTGCGTCAACTCAACGGATGATGGCTAAAATGTTTTCAGAGTAACATATATATCTATCAATTCATCATTATACACAGTATATGATGCACTGGCAACAAGATAGAAATCCTTTACTGATTGAGCGAACACTGGACTTGTTACAAGAATCTGGCTCATACTGAACAGTTGCGTTGTTCGGGGAAATTGTGAGCAGAACGGGATAGGGTCCGTACTTATAACGGGGCAGTGGAAGAACAAGATTAAATTGCGTTCTAGAAGTAGACCTGTTAATGGCCATATTCATTATTCAAATGAGAAAATTAATGTTGCTAATATGTTAAAAGCCTTTGTACTGCAATCTATCAAGTTACCTTAAAAATATATTTATCATTATGTTTCTAGTTTCATATGATGTTAATGAACTAAACAGCAAAAAAAAACGTAGCATATCAACTGTTTAGCTTTTGCTATTAGTCTGACCCATTTCTTCCCTATTAGATAAATATTATGAGCCATACGCATAGTTTATTTAAATACGATTAAAGATACACTTTCTTGGGCTTCAAAAACGGACGGACAGACTCACAAACATAGTAATAGGGACGGCGACTTGACATCCCGTATGCGCTATATGTAGTGACGGGATAGTGAAGAGGCGTAACACCAGTAGACACATCTAAGGTAACTTTTCCATAACTAAGGGGAGACCTGTGGAAGATGTCTAAACGCTCTGGCAAAGCGCTCCTATAGAATCTTTCAGTTACAAACAAATAAATATTTATTCAATATATCCTCCGAATGTTATTATCAGCAGAATGCTCATCAAAGCGTTTTTAAAATATATCAAGTAACAGACGATCTATTTTCCAACGGGAAACATATTGTACATTATAAACTGTGAAGTTTTTGATTTTTCGATTTCAAATATTATCAATTACCGCATATTCGAATTACAATGAAATTTCCACGATCCGTCAGTAGAAAGTATCTCCTTAACTTGTTAAATAAAAGTATCAATTCTCTCTCGAGAGACATCAGTATATTTTTCAAGGGTGTAGAGAATGTTCATATATACTGGGAAGAGTTCGTCGAGAGCAAAGCTTCCCTTATCTTGGTGCAACACGCCCCAGGGATGCTGTTATATTATCAAGAGAGGACCATTACCACCAATAAACTGAAACACTATAGCAGTAAAAGCTTGATTGCTGATCAAAAGTTTTGGAATAGTCAGGTGTGTTCCTGCTTAATATGTCCATGATATAGAGGTGTTGTAATAAGAATATATTGCAATGATTTTGCAAAAGCAGTCGAAGTAATTGTAGGCACAGGTTAGTAAGGATATTGTAGAGTTAGATTATCAATAATCCGTAATGAAAGGCATGATTATCTAGTAATCCTGGTCCAATCAGTCTTCCTCCAATCAGCCTAATCCCTAATCCTCCCCCAACTAGCAAGTCTTCGCCACCAGACTTCCCCATCTTCGCCAGTCCTCCTCATCTCTTGCCCCCACCACAGCCTCCCTCTTGCCTCATCTCATGCACTAACCTCCTCATCGTTTGTCCCTCGCATCCTCGAACGCTCAGATGATTCATAAGTGGGTTAGATAAGGAGGGCTAAGTTCACAGAAATCTGGGTCAACCATGGGGGCGGGCTCTGGCCTTAAGGTTGTGTGTCTGAAGCTTCGAATGTTTCCACCTGACAGACTGGAATGACGATGCTTCAGACACTGTCCTCCGCCCCACACATAGCCATAGCCCATTACCGCGCTGAGCCGTGATCCTGGAAGCTTTCGTTTGCGTCATGCACCACATTGCCTTTCCAGTATCTCTTGAAATGTGTGCGTATCATCTCGAAAACAATATAGGTATTTCAGAGTTTCATGACAAGTGACAAAGATCGCAACAGACACAAAAAATCGGGAACGCTAAGACCATTAACAGCGTGCGTTGGCTGCCTGGCTGGTGCCTTGCAGACTGGAAAAAAAAAGAAATAAAGTTTTCGAAGATAACACCAAAGTGATGTCCCTTGTCTCCGTCTTGCCAAAGTCTCGTGTCCACAAACACCCTCCTGCCTTGTGTTAGAATTCCTTAAGCCGCCCCGAAGTTCTTCACTGTTATACTGGTTGCCCATTAATCAGGCAAGCATGATGAAATATCTGTTGTTATTCTCTCCAAATGATGTTTGCTAGGGTGAAAAAAACTTGGTAGACCTACAGACCAATATCTTGGGTATATACAGTAAATCTGTATGTATTGTGTACTGTATAGTTCAGGGAGAGCGGTTTAAGCACCTGGAATATGACAGCGTCTGTTCTAGAGGAGGTTTGTGTGTGGTGACTACTTAAAACATTGAATTTCGTCATAATAATGCAATAAAGACAGTTATATTGCACTGCATTACTAACACATGTTGACATAGATTACCCACTGCCAGTCACATAAGTTCCAAGGATGTGGGTTTACTTAAGAAGTGACACTGTCACTTACATCACCTCTGAAGTGTACCCACCACTTAAGAACGTCTAGCACTGGCATTTCTGGCTCTGTTGTTGGTAGAATGCACGTGCAGTACGATTGGCATTCATGACTGGCAACATTGGCACTTACCATATGAATCCCCTCTGGCACTAACCCGGCAAAGGTAGACCACAAGAATAATGCCTACCTTGCTGGTTGACTCTGGCAGTGAGCTGCAGCAGGAGGTCGCGGGTGGTGTTCTCTGGAACATCTATAACATAGTGTGGCTGCTGGAACTCCACGGGTTCACTCCCCACAAGTCGAGTCACTGTGGAAAAAGGAGAACAAAATCTATCACGTTATGACGACCAATATTCATGTTTGCAGTTCTTACTCTCGGATTCAAACTATGTCATTCACTTTCATCTGTGCATCAAATGAAATAACTTTTTTGAGCCTTTTGGTTTAGAACTGAACGAAATTTGTTCACAGATTTTGTGCCCATGATATTAGAGTTGTAATTATATAAAAGAATTGTATAAATGATTGAAAATTGGTTTATTTAGGCATCGTAGTATGTCTTGATATTGGATATAAGAAAATTAACAGAAAAAAGATCAAAAATGTATAAAAGAAATCTCATTTTGTATATACTGTACACATATATCTTACCAGATAGGTCCGGTGAATTTCGAAATGATCAATACGTTTAGAGTTGTCTCGGTGTCGTTGTTAAGCATTAATGTGGAACAGTTTTCCTAATAATCAGTGGTACACAAACTTTATAGTTATTTCCATCGAAATGTGATATCAGTATAATGTCCATCACGGCAAATGACAGTAAATGTCATCAGCAATCGGTATATTACAATATCATGAGAGCAGAGCTAAGATGTGAGGCCAGACCCATTCGTCCGTGGTGTCATATTGTTTCACGCAGATAGTGGTAAGATACTTTTTTTTGCTGTGTGTATATTATGATATCTCCTTCTTATCTTGAACTGCAAAAATGTAGAATTTTCTTCTTTCTTTCATCTTTCCCTGTCATGGTATCATCTTTCCACCTTTCAAAGTCAGATCTGCAAACTTTTGCATAACCCATGTCTCTTTCTACATTCTTTGTTTTTCATTTTATTCTTACATATAAACTGAAATTGATTAATGCCTCTTGCCCTCCATTGAATATGTATTTTGACCCGTCGTAGCTGTATTAAGTTTCACGACCAAAGGAATAATCTTCCTCAATCTCTGAGGCACGTTAATCAAATTTCAGGTGAAGCCCAGTTGTTTTAGAGGCCATAACTCAATGAAATATTCCAGAATTGGGTTATGGGTCTCATTCAATTGAATTATTTAGATATTAGGAACAAAATGTATAGTCTTATAAGTTCATGGAATAGACCTTTCAGGGTAGGGAGTGTCTTCCAAAGATGTAAGAGCAGTAACGGACAGTGAGTGATCCACCATAATCTTCCACGCCACGTTGGCGACACAGTATTGAAAAATAGTTGGGATCTTTATACCAATCCTGTGTCTAAGCCCATAAGAGGCCATTTTGTTGTCAAATGAAATTATTGACATTAGCATTCTAATCTTCTTTTGGATAGCGTCGTGTATTCTACGAAATTCGAATTATGATGGAAATATGGTATAATTAGTGGCTTAAGTAAGTCTGAACATGAGTTAGTGATTGTCTGGATGTGAGGAACAGGCATCGTACCACAGCTGCTTTAGACAAAGAGCGGGTACAATTGATAGACGTGGAATGGAACAGTTCCATTACATTCAGAACTCGAGAGTCACTCACTCTCAAACTACAGACTCTCCGTACACCTCAGAATTCTCCTCTCTCTCCTCTTACTCTCCTCATATCTCCTCTCACTTTCTAACCCTCCTAGCATCTCTTACTTACTCCTCTTCACGGAAGACTAATCGGCTTATAATTCGAATCTTTTAAAAGTCTAACAAATGGTGCTTTGTGTCAACATTTCAGAATAGGGTAATGTACTGAAGGCAAGGTATGTTATCATGTTGTGAAGGGCGAATCAAGTCGTGATCATTGTGACCCTATGTCCTCGACTCTTCTTACATCATGTACCGTCATCTCCTTATAGCAAGATTGACAGGCTATTTCAGATGATCCTTGAGGACTGGGGCATAGGAGAAAAATACTGGGGAAAAAAACGTCGAATATAAGCAGCTTTCCAGCGGATGCTTCAGAAGGCTGACCGCCACAAGACGTCATCCAGCTGCACCCTCTCGATTGTGGTGGATCAGTCATCCATTTAATGGGGAACACACTCACACACCTACCTCCCTCCTATGATATCAAGCCCACTTAGTCTTCCACCCATAAGGCAGGTTTCCAATACACAAATTAAGCCAAAAAGGTCCGTATGAACTTCTTTAGTTCCCCGGAGTACAAATGTATGTATGACGCTCGCCGTCTCTGGCATCGCTTAACTCTCAGTAATTGACGGCAGGACAAACTCACACGACTGAATATCAACAGAATCCAAACACTCCTCACACTCACGAATGCAGACATATATCCCCAATCATAATCACATGACAGTGTACCCAAAGGCCTTCAGACTTTTTCCTCCATATTTACAGCATTATTATAGGTCAATACACACACACACGCACGCATCGGACTATTCGTATATCTACACACCTTCATACAGACTTGCATAAGCATTTTACGCGAATACACACAAAGCCTGAGTCCCATTTTCTTTTAAGCATTGACACATAACACAACATATCTATTCATCCACATACTCACAGTCTCACACACTTACGCATGTAAACGCTGACTTGAAAACACATCTATATACACACAAACACTTATACACACATACATATACACACAAGCGTTCAGCTATAGCAACACAATGCACGTATGGTACTCAGAGACGCCAAACGCGAGTAGCTGCGTCCCATCAAGTCTGCCAAAGAGTCCTACTGGAAGGCTTGGCCGTAAAAAAGATACTCTAACGAGGTTTTTCGTGTCCGAACTTCTGTATGGTTTTATAGGCTAACGCCTATCCCTATCAGTGCCAACTCGCCAGCGTATGATTGGTTATGGAGATTGCCAGATTGCCCTATTCAGAAGGTGAACTGGGCTGGCAGTTTGCAGCAAGAGGGAATCCAGCGACTACATACACGTCCGTATATCAATCTATCAGTCTATCTATCAATCTATCTATCTATCTATGTATCTATGTTCTATTTTCATACTTTGTACTGTAACTGGAAAGCGAGGTTAACAGTCTCTTCGGGAAACTGTTCTTACCTTGGTAGACAACACTTCAGTCAGCCTTTTGATCACGGGTAGATCTGAACGCTTCTGAAAACTGAGATAACAGGGATTTTTCTTGCGCCGTTCAACCGGTTTGGTTTTAACAGTTTTTTGAGAATCCGTCGCTTGTGGCCAAAAGGAGTCTGAGAAAGCTTAAGAGGCGCAGCTTTCTGGATTGACAGCTTAAGCACGCCAATATCATAGGTGAAGAGTTAATCACTTTATAACTCAAGGATTCCTTTCAAAAAAAGGATACTGGTGTTATCCAAGGACGCCTCTATTCCATTGGCTCCTGCAGCTCCAAGGCTGCGCTACACTCAGCAGCAGGAGAGGGATGGAATCCTTCGAAGCGAAAAGTATTTTGAAGGGAGTGTCCTCTCTTTCGTTATCTGACGATGGTACAGTCTCGCTTAAGGTATCTTTTCATTCGTAGTGTAAGCGGGCTCGCTCGAGAAGGATCATACCGCCTGAGATCCTGATATTTTTATCTAAAGGACTTGTTCAAAGAGGATAAAGCGTTTCATGAAGACGTTTTGCGGTTTTAGATACAGTTGTGGTTCGACTCGGCAGCGCTTCATTCTTGGAAAAATGTTTCAAACGCTAATCCAATTTCCGTTTCATTTACTCTGTCAGAAGAGGTAAGATTTGCTTCACATGTATAACTCGACTGAATCGTATCCTTCTGTTATAAAGACTTTCCATACGGAACCTCTAAGTCTCGTTGATATTATGAACATCCCCCTCAAAAATAATAATTCCTTTGAGTGTAGGCTAATTAAATTCTGGAACACATCTCCCGTTTTCATTCTTACCTACGCTACTGGCTGAACAGAATTCTAATTAGGAGTTTGTCTCAGACTCTGTGTTCATATCCATGCTTAGATGCTGAATAAAATCTATTTCGGGATAAGAGACCGGTTGATTAGTATCATTCACAATTATGAGATTATCTGTAAGTTCTACACTTATATGTAATCATTTAGGTGATAATTGTTGGGGTTGGTGTTGATCTTGTGTCCAGTAACCGGCCCCAGTTACTACTTCAGTATAGTATAGTATAGTGTAGTAGAGGAGAGTATACGGCGTTTCATAATGATCATGAAAAATCGATTAATGAATTGAATAAACTAATGATTAATTACCTCACAATGAAGTGATTATATGCTCTATTATTGTAGGGAGAATAGCCACTGATTACAGATTATCGTTAAGACCTCAATCTAGTCTTGGGTCATTGTCCCAATGAACTGTGAACATTTGGGTAATGTGAGTGACTATCACACGTACGATTTGATAATAATTTTGTATGATCATATAAGGATGCTGGTTGCCTCCTAATTAATTAATTCGTTGAGAGAACAACCATATGAGCTTTTCTTTTCCATCCACTTTGATATCTTGTTTTCAAATAAACATCAGGTTGTATTAAAGTCTGATTGGCAGGCTGTGCAAATTTGCTCTTATTTGTATTTTAACTCCATAGAATTAGCTGATTGATTAAGCTGTTTCTGTGCGATTTATTACGTAGTCATTCCAGTGATTTCCAGATGAACGAATTCAACACTCGAAATGATTTCTCTCAATATTATATAAAAAGAGAGTTAAATGTTTTTCATCACAGCTTGTCAACTATGTCAACTAATGTTGAGAGGATTATTTCAAATACCCGAATTTGTTTTTGATATAATTATGATTAAGCTTATAAATAGGCCTTCATTTAAATTGGGTTTAAATGTTAATTCAAGTCCCATTGTGGAACGTTTAAAAGCATTTCAATTAGTTGTACTGTGGAATGAAATACTTTTACGTATTTAGTGCAAGTCTGAATGAAGATCTAGATCTCAAGTCACATCAGAATTCGAGACACTGAAAGCGAAAAAGTAATAAGCACTTCACTGTAGTGTGTCTGAGTACTTTAGAATACTGAGGATATGTTTGAGAAAATGGGGACACTGGCATTAACATCCTTTCAACCCAGAGTAATTAGTGATATAGTTTAAGCTAACAGCTATGAAGAAATTATGGAAGCGTTGGCTGAGTAGGAAAACTAAAAGAATGCGACAAACTATTGCGCAAGCCTGTATTACTTCGACTGGAATTATCATAATCATTGTTTTGATTATCAGAATTATCATTATCATCATCAATATTATCATTATCATCATTGATGGTATTTGAGTATCACACTGATGATTATTATCATCACCTATACCATTAACATAATTACCATAATCTTTTTTTATCATTATTATTATTTGAAATCTTTATTACCATTATCATATCCAAGAAGTTAATTTTAGTGAGAATAACTCTTGCTTGACTAGCGTATTCAAAGAGACTGATAGCTCGCAAAAAAAGTAATTATTAAGGATTTTCTTGTATAAAAGTTTTCAAGTGTATGTTGCTAAGAGTTGAAGTCTTTCAGTAAAATATATACCAAATATATAATGATTGATATAAGTCTTTTCTGCTTATTTGAAATTTGAGAAGGATATTCTAATCATTTCATTTACGTAAAATTATTGTTTATGATATTTCCACACACAGATATCAGTATGTGTGTGTAAAATCGTGTCTGAGGTGTTATTTATGTGATCCAAATGTGTTGCATCGCATTCAAAACAACTTTAGCCGACCGGACACGAAGAACTTGGGTTGATTTCGGTAATGGCTTAACTTGAATCATCGTGATGCATGAGACCTGAGATGCTGTCAGGAAAAAGAAAAAAAAATCGCTTGCTTCTTATTCATCTGATGTTGTCAGGGCGTTTCAACAAGGGAGCAAAGAAATTCATAAATAGCTAATTGTGATTTTAATTGTAATTACCTCCGAGAGAGTTGCTGCCGCTCAGCTAATCAAGCTAAAAGTATGTACGAGCGAAAGGAATGAATAGAGATGAGATCTAAATGCCAGTCCTTAAGCCATCAGCTGAAGGGAGAAACTTTTCTTTTATCCTGAGCAACACAATGACATTCGCAAGAACACTGTGTTTTTTTTTTTTTGACTACATTATTTTTTCTGAATTCCTTTCGTCGTGAAACGATGGGATAATTGGCAAAAGTTAGCGCGACTGGCTCGTCGGCTGGTTCTCTGGGAGTTGAGGGTCGTCACAAAGAAGCTGTTCGCACAGGGAACGAAATCCTTCTCCATAAACACGCTTTTATCCTGGGCGCCAGCGTGTGCATGTCGGCGGGCAGAACACGCCTTCCTATTTCGCATTTCCCAGAGCTGGTACACCCAGCGTGGGTGTTCATGACGGGTGTCAGGGTGTTGTGAGTAATATGCAGATGATTGATGTTACATATATATGTATATGCTGATACTGACAGCATATTTCACAGTGTGACGTGACGCATTTATACCGACAGTGTGTGTTTTCCAGTGTTTTATATTTTTCTTTCTTTTGTGTGGGGGTAACGATGTTTAACTGGCTCTTATAACACATCCTGAGGCAATACCAGGGTTGCACAAGAGGTTGTCATATCTCTGAGACTTCGACTAGATATATATATATATACACCTCCACCTTTGGCCTAGGGAGTCAGCTGTTAGGACTGTGAGCTTCCGACCTGAACATATCAGTTCTTCCGGTTAAATGCACATTTCCTTTGGTGCCACTCATATACGCTCTATACACTACACACACACACACACACACACACACACACACACAGATCGCCCACCGGGTTATTTGTTTCCATCCCAACGTAAGAACTTCCTGGACACAAACAGAGAAGCCAGACGTTAACCGGCCGTTTCTGGAATAGACGCCCCAGCGGCTGAGTGGGAGGGGTGACTGTAGAGGGGGTGAAGAAGGAAGGGGTGGATAGGTCGGTCTTTGTGAGATGGGGTGAATGTAAGGGGGAGAGAGAGAGGGGGAGAGGGAGAGGGAGAGACTTGTGAGTGAGGAGTGGGTGGGGCAGGGAGAGAGACAGGTAAGAGCCGCTCATCGATACGAAAGGAGCGAGAGAGTCCTCATACTACACTCATACGACAAGTGGAAAGTATGAATACCAAGACATAATTTCTGCTGCAGTGGGTGACGCTGCCGCGCTGGAGCACAATGCAACACCACTCGGCCCCAAGAGTATGTGAGGATGTGACGAACGCATGGAACTCAAAATCTACGTGACAAATGTTAAGAAACATATGTCTCTAGCTTTTGAGAACCAAATGATATTCTTTTAGCTTTTGAAAATCCTCCAATTTTCACAAATCTTCTAGTTTATACGTCATCTTTGATCTGGATTATTAATTAGAATCTACAAACTCTTTACTTTTAAGATATAATTACTCATAAATGAACTCCATAGAGTGCAATTTATCATTAACTGAATCCATTAGTCGCTTTTCGATAAAAGAAAATAGACAGTCATCTTAGATATGGACTTTGCAAAACTATATTACTGCACAGTTTCCTAGAATCGTCGGCAATATCTTCAGATATGAAGAGATTACCAGCAATAGCTGAGAGGATCAAGGCAGATGATTTTAGACGCGAGGAAGTATGGCAAAATTACGAATGTCTCATTTCATTTGGAAATTTTCTCTCACAAATGTAATAATACATGTTCTTGAGCATGCCGTAGCTACTGAAAGTTACTTCCCAACTGTAGTAAATAATTCGATAGAGATCTACCATCAAATAAGGCTCAGATATGGACACAGTGAAGACAAATTAAACCTCTTCAGCGGCAGAAAAGATATTAATTTTACCCGCGCTCGAGAACGTGGATAGAATATATGCCATAATTTCTTTAGCATAGAGATCTCTCATCTTGTGTTTAATAAGAAGTATATAAACTAAGATATATACCTCCCAAAATATAAATGTGGGAGTATATCTTTTAATATAACTGTATACATATCTTGATATTCTTCCTTATTTCATTATAGAGGAAATGTATTTCCTTGCTCTGGGCTATATACCCATGCAGTCATCTGCTTAATTTCCACTGGTGCATATAGACGACAACATCAGGGCAGACTTGCTATTTCCAGTTCCTCTGGACACGGTGAGGTAGGTGGAAATGAGCTCATCATGTTGACGGTGTGGTTCAGCCTGGTGTCAGTGTTGTTGCTGGTGTTGGGGGTGTGGTTGGAGGTGTTTGCTTTTGTTGGTGATGGGGATTGTTGGTGTTTGGGGCTGGCGTCTGTGTTGGGCGTTGGTGCTTGAGTCTCTCGTCTTTGTTTCCTTTCCCAAGTTCTCCAGTTTTCGTGGCGCCTCCTCCCCGCTACCTCTGTGTCGCTAAGTGGTTGTCACATAAATTGTGGTCTCTCAACTCTTCTGCCCTTCTGTGACACAGAGGCTTGAGATATAAGGATCAGGATTCCATTTTATCTTTTCTGCACTTTGATTAACTACTTCCATATACACTCCCTCTCTCTCTCTCTTAGCTTTTTTTGTTCATACTTCACTTTTAGACTGTTTTATATCATTTAATTATCCCCCCTCTTTCCATTTGCCTCTGCACTAGTCTCATATTCCATTTACAAAATAATTAGTCGTATAGAAACAGAATACCAGCATATTACAAATATCTTTTTTCCTCTAATAATCTAACTGTAATCCCTTAAGCCCCGAGTTAATCTGTTTCCAGCTGCGGACATTTACTACAAAAAAAAAAAGATATCCAGCATCACCTTATCTCAATTCTGCACTGTTAGAATTTGAGAACTAATGCTGCATTTCAATGGCATTCTTCCGAGGCACAGACAGATAGACAGACAGACAGATAGACAGACAGACAGACAGACAGACACACACACACACACATACACAGACAGCCTAGGTAACCAGAAGTCATTAAAATAGATTAAGCAAGAAACATACTAGAAAAGATGTAAAGCAATGCTTGTACAGTAAAAGGTTAAGAAAACAATGTGGAGAGCATATATAGAAGTCTAAAGAGCTGTGTGATGGGTGAGAAAGTTCAATATAAGGGGTCCCACGAGTGTAGAATTCCGTCAACGTACAATACGAAAAGGTAATTACAAATAGATAATCAAACAGTCATACACGAGTGGAGAACTCCCCCCACCGGTCGCACAAATAGGTATTAATGACCACACACTTAATGGGGTAATGGGACTGATCCCCTAGCAAATTCCCTCCATAGAGAGAACCCTAATTGTTGATGGTGTATTACGCAACTCTTGATTACGCGAAGATCATGTTACACTATAGCAGCTGAATAGGAGGCGCTTCCATCTACAATGGTTTCATGTTCCTTTTAAGGCTTCGCCTTGTATACGAGGACTCCCTATTGCTCCTGGTATGTTGGGCAACTTTTGATTGAATGAAGATCATCAACTTACCCCGTGTCAGTGGAAGGAGAAGGCAGAGTTCCAGAGGTTGAACCTAGGCTACCATAGGGCTTTATTTCATCGATGCTACGCTACTACGAGAGCCGAGTCAGAATGCGTTTAAACAGAGAGATGAACGTAATACATAGTAGCATATGAGTAAAGAAAAAAGGTAACGAAGAAATCTGGAAGCCAGAGCTTGGAATTCATTCTCCTAAAGACGACTTTGTCGAGACAAGCTGAAAATTAGTTTCTCAGCTCTTACAATTCTTACTGTTTATTACCCCAGTCAATAGCCCTTACTATACCTCAACAGAGATCTAGTTGATCTTCATACTCAAGTCTCAACAAGTAAGAATTATCTTATTATAAGAGATCGAAGCTTGGAACCTTCTAATGAAGCCTTGTTTATTGTTGCAGATCCATAAACTTCTCAATACCTCTTGGCACCCCAAAAAATGGGATCTCAGTTTATGACCTTCAAAACGTAAAGAAGAGTTGAAGCTGTGGAGGAACTGAGTGAGCTACGTGATGAAATTGTGGATGCAGATAGTGTACAGGTTAAGAAGTCGTCTGAGAGAACAGAAAGCTAAAGAGACTGGGTCCCATGAGTGTAATAGAGCGACACTGCAGTACTTCACAATGGGGGAATCACATAGACAAACTTACAAACACTGACGTTAAAGTCTTCGATAGACCCTGGGAATCAAAATAGCACATTCTCTGCCTTCGGTACCTGACACGCTGGTGCTGCCAGGGATACTTCCCTGCACCTCAGCAATACTTGTCGTTCCAGTGTCAAAAATTCCCTCACACATCCTAACGCAGAGTCGCAGGTCTATAAAGCAGTAATGCACACGGCGATACCCCATCCAAAAGACTTGTGTAAACTCCATCGTATCGTCTGAGCAGTTTGCAAGACTTGGGGCTGGTGGCGTGGAGGGTGGGCGAGTTTATTTGCAATAGGTATTGTGGTGGTGTGGTGGCGGAGGAAGGCGAAGTTGGAGTATGCCATAAATACGTTATAGCCCAAGCAATGACTGACGCAATTCTTCATAAAATATTTACAGCGTTCGCCTTTAAGAGTCTGGTCAGCTAACGCCGCTGGAAATATCGTTATGGCCGAGTCCGGCTGGTTCATTTTAACTATCATGCAACCCGACGACCTCCTCTCTCTCTCTCTCTCTCTCTCTCTCTCTCTCTCTCTCTCTCTCTCTCTCTCTCCCCGGGGTTTCCTACCGCATCAACGCTTCGCTACAATCAGCAGCAGGGAAAGGAATGATGGATGTGCTCATTTAAAGTATGGGGTTCTTTGACAAGACTGGACGCCGAAGGTAACTTTGAACAGCTTCAGATCCTCCTAGAGACGTATCCGCATAACATACCTATTGAAGTAATTGAATTTTATTGTTATCGTTAATTTGAGAGTTAAAGTCCGGATGCAGGTAGCTGAAGATACAGCTAAGGATACCTTCGTTGTTTACTGGCGGTATGGGGCTTGCGAGTCAAAGACTTGTGGAAGGGCTTTACTGGAGGGCTGCTGAGAATACAGAGGAAAAAGAGCGAGTTTGGGAAAGTTGATGGTAATAGATTGTATGAATCAACGCATGTGTTGTTTTCCAACAATTGTGTTTCCCTTGCCTTTTCCACAGCGTTTTTAAGACAAGACAAGAATACAAAGACAGGGGAAATCTTAAAAAGAAATTACGTGCAATATGTAACATACAGTATATATATATATATATATATATATATATATATATAT
>JAYMFT010078588.1:0-14366 GCA_038088735.1 Panulirus argus
AAAAGTAAAGACAGTGAAAGAGATTACAAAAAGTACATGGAAATAAGTCACCAAGAAAGTTGATTAAGTGTGCATTAGGAGCATTTGTGAGAATGACATGTGCAGTTTTATATGTTTATTAAAAGAACATCAAAAGGGTGGCTTTTGTGTTGAATTTTAAGAAAATGTGATAACCCATTTTATTGATGCTCAGCTTAAATTTGAATATTAAGACAATAATCATATATCCATAGTTACAGATGTTACATATTATATAGATACTTATGGAAATGTGCATGTTTAGTACAGTATCATCTACTCTTCCAGATAGAGATGAAGTCCTACCATAACAAGCCTGTGAGCAAAGTAGCAGTAACATCACTAAATGTCCAGGTAGCAAGAGCTGGAAATGTGTTGAAATATTCACTGTAGACAAGACTGTACCTAGACCTTTTGGTGCTACTTTGAAATATTGTCAAACTTCATTTTTTACCATACATTACTCTAAGTAAATCCACAATTTACTGGCACAAAAAGGATATTGATAATTACACGTGTTCATTAGTTCGGCTGTCCTGGGTGTGGCTATCCCTGGTGTGGAACATATATTCTTTCCTGTCGTGACTTAAGTGTTTTTTATATTTTTTGATGAGCATTCTAAAACTTCATGTAGAGGATAGAGATGAAATATTCACATACAAGAAATGCATTGCATAAATCTTATAAGAGATAAAATATTTACATGAGAGAAATACTTAGCACAAACCTGATAAGATCAAATATTCACATGTGAGAAATACTTTGCATAAATCTGATAGGAGATTAAATAATCTCATGTGAGAAACACTTTGCATAAATTTGATAGGATAAAATATTCACATGTGAGGATTACTTTGCATAAATATGATATAACGATATTTCTTTCTTAGGTGAATACTCTTCTTCATTCACTCTAGTATCTTTGAATCATTCATTGCACTGTATTGATAAATCAGTTTTTACAGTATCTCTTAACTATTTACCAAAGTATCTTTCATAACAAGTCACTGCAGTTTGTATTTCAACCACTGACTGTAGTATTTCTCTCGTGTTAATGACTGTAGTACTTCTTTTGTGTTAATGACTTGAGTATTCACTGCTTTATCGTCCAGCTATTTTCCCCGATATCTCTTACATAATATGCCAATGCTTTATGTCTTTCTTTACAACAGTATCTTACATGATGTTTAAGTCATTTAAGCATCTTTAGCATCATCTGTTAATCAGTGAAAACAGTATTTTTTAATATGATGTGCATGTCACTAAACAATTCATCATAGTATCTCTCATAACCATTTACTGCAGTATCTTTCACGTGATGTGCTAGTGATGACTTGACCATTCTCTGCCACATCTTTTAAATAACTTGTTGGTGACAAAAGATAATAAATATTATCTTTACAGTGAAGAACAGCAGGTTGTGGTATTTTGTTTTATTTGATGTAATCAGTCCATTAAAAGCATTATTAAAATGGATATTATTGTATATAGTCATGAAAAGGGATTAGAGTGTGTGGAGTGTGGAAGAATGTGTGTTAATAAGGACCACCTGAAAAAACATCAGCTTATTCTCACAAGTAAGAAACAATTTGCTTGTGAGGAATGTGGAAAACTGTTCAATCACAAAGGCAATCTTAACAAGCATAAGCGTGTTCACACAGGTGAGAAAAAGTATGAATGTAAAGAATGTGGAAAAGTTTTCACAAAGAAGGGAATTCTTACAAAGCATAGGCTTATTCATACAGGTGAGAAAAAATTTGAGTGTGAAGAATGTGGGAAAAAGTTCATTCAGAAGAGCCATCTTCATGCACATAAGCTTATTCATACTGGTGAAAAAAAGTATGAATGTGAGGAATGTGGCAAATCATTTACTGTGAAGGGAAGGCTTCACAAACATAAGCTAACTCATACAGGTGAGAAAAAGTTTGAATGTGGGGAATGTGGAAAAAGGTTCTTTCAAAAGATCCATGTTGATGCCCATAAACTTATTCATACGGGTGAAAAAAATTTTGAATGTGAAGAGTGTGGGAAGTTATTTGGTCTGAAAGGTCACCTTAAAGTGCATATGCTTATTCATACAGATGAGAGAAAGTTTGAATGTGAGGAGTGTGGGAAAAGATTTCGTAGGAAGAATGATCTGAAAAGCCATTTAAATATTCATACAGGTGAAGAAAGGTTCTCATGTCAGGAATGTGGGAAGCTGTTCACTCGTAAGGAAAGCTTAAGGATGCATGAGGTTATTCACACAGGTGAGAAATGTTATATATGTGAAGTTTGTGGAAAAAGAATGATCAGAAAGGGTGATCTGAAAACCCACATTAGTATTCATACTGGTGAGAAAAAATTTGAATGTGAGGAATGTGGGAGAAGGTTTGCTCAGAAGAGCAACCTTAACATACATAAGCTTATCCATAAAGGGGTGAGAAAGTTTGGATGTGAGGAATGTGGGAAACTGTTCACTCGGAAAGACAATCTTAAGAAGCATAGGTTTATTCACATAGGTGTGAAACAGTTTGAATGTGAAATGTGTGGGAAAAGATTTATTAGGAGGGATTATTTGAAAAGCCACATCAATATTCACCTAGGTAAGTAAAAGTTTGAATGCGAGGAGTTTAGAAAATAACTCTTGGGGGCATAGCCTACTTGATCACTCTTTTTCACCAAAGTTGGAAGTGTTAAAAACTTTATTTTGATGGAATGCTTTGGGTGCATGAATTTAATTGCACATATAGAAAAAAAAATACTTTGAGAAACTTAAGGAAAATATTTGACTCAAAAGAGCCATTTCATCATTCACATGACTGTTCATGTATATGTTGTAAAAGATTAGAGATATTGTAAAAAGATTTGATTGGTAGGGTGACCTTAAAACCCACATTGATTTTCTAGGAGTAGGAATAGTCTTAAATGTGAGGAATTATATTTATTACTCACTTAAAGGAACTATTTCAAAAACTAAGAATTTTTTTTATAGTGATGGACATGGCACAGGCAAAACATGCTCCATTCAAAGGCCATCTTGAGTGAAAGATATGAAGAGAGATGAAGAAAGAGTAGATATTGACTTCTAAAGGTAGAAGGGTTGTGCAAAGAAGGAAAGACATAAGGAGGAAGAGCTTTTTAAAGCTTAGCTTTCATGGGAAGAAGGAGGTATCATAACAGTTACTTCTTTGCTTGCGCCATTTCAGCTAAAATATAAAAAAGGAAAATAATGCTGAAGAAATGACACTTACATATGCCTCAGAATCCTCAACTTATCCTCCAAGCTGATAATAATCCTGCTCCTTTTCTTCCCAAAAGCATGATCATCACTTGGGTGCTCTCTACTCATTTTATGTTGTAGTTTCAGGTTGTATGTGATATTACAACGTAAGAATGTGGGTTGCATGTCCAACATAACTTATATACATTAGGCTGGCTGCTATAGGGACAATGAGACTTGTTAGAGATCAATCACTAATAGTGATTGTTCACTGTTGTATCAAACTGTACTGATTTTGAATTTTTTTTTTTTTTGTGTGTGTTTTATTTACGGTAGTTCATTTATATGTTCATAATCAATATGCAGTGTTGTGTGGCACTTGCACTTCCCAATAAATGCCTGCTCTTGCAAGCAACAGTCTAAGGTAATAGAAGGAGGAATAGGGATGGAAATCAAGAAGGATGGCTTGATACTTGAAGAAATAATAAAAAAAAAAGTAGGAATTAACACATAACATTGGAAATCATGAGGAATGGAGAAAAAAAAACATAGCGCACATTACAGAGACTGGTACAGTGATGAAGTGTGAGGAGTGGAAGAAACAATTTTCATATTTTGTTTTGTGAAGGTGTGCAAGAGTACATGCCTCCACGCAGTTGAGACTTGTGTGCGAACTTGAAGCAGCAGTGTGTTATTCTATATCTGTAGTACAAGTTTCATAGATCTTGGACAGTATTTCTCCATAGCATTAAGAAAGCATTCCTACATTGTTTTATAACATTTTTGGGAAGAATGCACAGCTTGTAGGCAATTTTGAGGAAATATTTTCAGCATAACATGAAAAACTATTCATACCTAACTTAACAGATATCATTTGCACTGATGTTTGTATTTTAGAAAAAGCAAGACTTTTTATCCACATTATGAATTCAGACAAGGAAGGAGAAATGGGTGAGGGATGACTTACTTTATCAGTCCATGTTCTGTATGGTATTTGCTTTACTATTTACAAAACCTTTCAAGAGCATTTACATTACTGTACATGTCCATGCCTTCATATTTGAAATATTTTATGTTTTTTCTGTCATCATTTGTTGTCTTCACTTATCCTTTTATTTTTCCTGATATATAACTTATATCAGGTGCAATAGATTATTATTTTTAGTATTTTGAGGTGAGGTTAATGTTTTGAATATACAAACTTGTTTTTTAATGAATATTTTATGTATTAGTAACTTAGAGTATTGATTCGTCATTGCTATTATAATGTCTGCCATATGACGTTAAACATGGCTTTCATCAGTTGTACTTCCATTTGGTTGTATTTCTGAATGTGTAAATAGTTGCAGACTTCATCTTTACTCATTATTTTTATGCTGTATTCATTAGTGTGTAGATTACATTTTATGTATCTTAAGAAATAATGTTGACTTATTTTGTGATGGAATTACTTCACTTCACCAAAAGCTTTAATCAGGAATCACTGCCATATGTCATGACTTCATACCTTCGTAGGAACCGCTGATCACAGAATTAGTCATATGTTAATGAAATTCATACCTTCATAAGAACTAGTGATCACAGAATTAGTCATAAGTTAATGAAATTTTTGTCAATATTTGTTGGCATTCATGAAGAAATTAGAATCTACAAGGAATTATTGTTACTGTAACAAAATAGAAGCAATGCTTTCGTAAGTGTTAGTATTTCAATATTTGTTAACTTTGATCATTTCTTTTAGTGTCTTTGTTTTTATTGTTACAATATGGCTTTGAATACTGGATTTTTAAAAGCAAAAAAGTATCCTAATGAACTGTTTATATAGTATTTAGGTATGATATATTTTATTATATATTAGGTATAATATTATATAGCACTGAGGTATGATATGAATTTTACCATGTTATTGACAGTATTACATTTATTTAAAAATTTTGCCATGTTGGAGTCCACTGAGTGGTCTAACAAAGATTTTGATGTCCCAGCACTTTCTTCAAGATTTTATCCTTTTTATTTGGTATGTGTTGTTTTTTCCTCTTTTGTTCCCCCTTTTCTAGGCTTCATCTTCGTATCTTGTGTAAATGTAGAGGCTATCCTCAGTCTTCTCTTTTGTATTTACTTCCAAGTGTGAACGTGTAACAATTACTTTATATACTTGATAATTAAAATCAACATACAGAATCCTTTAACATATGTTTATGTAATGTTGTTGGGCCTTAAAACCAGAAAAGGTGAAGGTGTAAAGATGGTTGGTAACTAAAAAGGTTGTAGATGAATCTGCATGCACCACACTCCTGTGATTAAGGATAAACGAGAACTTTTAACGATAGTTCCTATAACAAAGACTGTGAGTCTTGCTTGAATAGAATATGAGGACAGTGTCATTAGCTCCTGACAAGTAGTTAAGTGATTTTCATATCGTACATGATATTTTTAATATATTTGATAAGCGTGTTACTTACAGAATTGTATGGGTCCATTAAACACAAAAAATGATAATATTAATTTTACTTGTCAACACATTAGTTTATGAAGTCCTATCTTTCTTTCCTTGCCATTATGAAATCACAGATTACCCAAGTGATAAACAAATTTCATTATGGAAAAGTAAAGTCAACTCTGATAACCTTGACAAAGGAACTAGTTGTTAATAAGTGCAAAAAAAAACTCTTAAGATTCTAAACTTATTTTAGATGTTCAAATTCCCAAGTAAAGAAGTCATTTTAGTGTTCTCCTCTTTTTTATAGTTAACATTTATATATTACTTCAGACTTTGCCTTTTTTGATATTTGGTATCCATCAGTACCATCTAGTCTTGTACACTGAATTTCTCTTCTGATACCCAAGTGCAAAATCTGGTATGTAAAACTTTTTCCTTCTTTAGATCTTCCTCACCTATAAGGTATCTTATTTAACAGTATCTAACATACGCTTGGCCAACTAATTATTATATAGGTAATGATTTACTTTTACACCTTTTACATTCAGAATGTCTTAAAGTCAGTGTTTTTGTCTGCTGCAGTCATGTAGTATACATCTGTTTTATCATGCAATCATACTTGCCCACGATTCTTATTCAATTGCTTTTCCCTTTCATTTTTTTTCATCTCAATCCTGATCCTTTTCAAATGTTCACTTTCGAATTTTTTGGATGCATTATTTCAATATTGTTCTCCCAGTCTTTTCTAGCATCCTTTGCTCTTTGCTTACTCTGTTCCCTATCCATATACTTCCTCCAAAATTATCTACAAAAATTCTCACTCCACTATTACAAACTTCATTATCTCTCACCAACATCCTATAATCTTTGTCACACACTTTTATTCCTCTTGTAAACTTTTCAGCATTTATTAATATCCTATGATGAGTTAATAATTCTAAAATTTTTATTTATCTTTTCAAAATCTTTTGTTTACTTTTTATTCTTTCATATCTAACATCTTACTTGTTTACTTTTGTGTCCACAGTATTTTTTTTTACTCTCTTTACCTTTCATTCTTTAACATTTTCTGAATTGTTCTGTAATATTCTCTTGTTAGACTTTTTTTTTATATCAGCACCGCTTCTTATAAATTAAGTTCATAACACTGTTCTACTCCTTCCACACTCTGTTCTCTGGATACCCTTTCATCCATGTAAGATGATGCAGTATACCAATATGAAGAGGTGAAAAGATAGATCAGAGCAACACAAATTATACGACCATATAGATGCATCAGCAAAACATTAGGAAAAAAAAAATAAATAAATCTAACTGAAAATGTAAAATTTATTTAATATCATGTCATTTGATGCCTGCAGTTTATGACATAATACTTATATTATGGAACACAATATTTGATATATATTTCCACAGAGTGATGTCTTATTTATCTGTATTCATGATTAATGGAAATGTACGCTGGAATAGGTTGGCTATGCTAATTGATAAAAGCAACCAGTTTACATGTTCACCCAAAGTTTTCGTACATATGTGTAACACATACACAGAATCCACAAGTTTAAAGGACAAAATAACTACATTAAATATTATTATGGACCACAGTCCAGACAGAATTATAGGTCCAATGTGCATTGGCTGTCTGTGATGTATTCACATCTTACCATTTTCCAACTTTGGAAATTTTCTTGGTATAATTGCCATTAGGATACTATGATATAATCTGATACCAAACTATGGCAGTTTCCATTTTGACCCACAATTACACCTGAAGTGTATAAAGAGGCTTGCAGTTTTCTATGAGGTCTATAAAAGACTCTTTTTTGAACATGAAACACTATCCTGTTTTTTTTTAATGGATTGCCACATGTAATATACGTGAATATAAGTGAAACACTTTTTCAGAAATATATTTGTACTGGATTAAATGACTCACTGTATGGAAGATGAAAGTGGACATTCTGGAGTTTGATCTTATAATTGAACCTATCAACATTATATGAAAGTGGTGTAAGACGCCTCACGCAGTTTTCTCTGATAAATTCTGCGCTTGTTTGCTGTATGAAATAGTACTTTGCTTTTTGATATCTAATAAACCGTGGTATACATCAGTAGATGGATTCTGTCATTCTCATTTCTCAGAGGCAATATTCTGTTTCTGTCTGATAAATATTCAGTTATGTTCCCACTACAATAGGGAAGGAGGGGCAATAGCAATAGGTGTATTTGGTGTGGGGATATATTTGGACAATAACATTTTGATTAAACCTTTCATGATCATGTATCAATATATCCTGCACTGTGCCTTGGGTATTACTGTATGTGCGACATTAACTTAATTTACTGTTAGACCTGAATTAGTATACATACATCACATGAAAAAAGAAAATACTCTAGCTTAAGTCTAGTGAACAATCTGAGATAATAAGTATTGCTAGACTTCCTGTGTTTTATAATTTGAAGCACAGGATGAAATTTTAATATATTTCCCTGTGGCATTGTCATTTATTGATATGCCATCCTAATTAGGCAATGAGACAATGAAGGTAGGAATCTATAGGGCACAGGGGAGGGCTGAAGAAACTTTTATATTCCTAAGCCTGTGCTATTTGTTATATTGAAATCTTTTCTTTGTGGAAAAAAAAAGGAAAATATGATTAAAGGCATAGTACCTACACAATAGTGAAACAATATTTTTGAAAATCTGTCAGTTCTAAATCTTACATTTCAGAATGAACACTATGCAGTTATATTTCAGCTAAATCTCTGTATTTCCTTCATGTTTCATATGGTCTTATTTTCTGTGTTCCACTCTCTTTAATGGTTTATTAATGAATGGAATGACTGTTACAGCCATACATAACTTCAAGTCGGGATCATACATATGTTTCAAATACAGTCATATTCTCTGAATGTTTATTGTCATTAATGCTGTAAAGTCTGTTAATACAGGATTATTACAATTTCTTGGTCAGGTAGTGCCCTCAGGAGCAAGATAATGATGTCTTGATGCAGTGGCAGATTGTAGTGGTTTACTACCACAGATCATGACAGTTTACTACCACAGAAGTTTACTACCACAGATCATGGCAATTTACCACCACAGATCATGACAGTTTACAACCACAGATCATGGCAAATTTACTGCCATAGATCATGGTAGTTTACTACCACAGATCATGGCAATTTACTACCACAGATCATGACAATTTACTACCACAGATCATGACAATTTACTACCACAGATCATGACAGTATACTACCACAGATCATGACAATTTATTACCACAGATCATGGCAATTTACTACCACAGATCATGGCAATTTACCACCACAGATCATGACAGTTTACTACCACAGATCATGGCAAATTTACTACCACAGATCATGGCAATTTACTACCACAGATCATGACAGTTTACTACCACAGATTATGACAGTTTACTACCACAGATCATGACAATTTACTACCACAGATCATGGCAATTTACTACCACAGATCATGATAGTTTACTACCACAGATCATGGCAATTTACTACCACAGATCATAACAGTTTACTACCACAGATCATGATAGTTTACTACCACATCATAGCAGTTAACTACCACAGTCATGATAGTTACTACCACAGATCATGGCAATTTACTACCACCAATCATGGCAGTTTACTACCACAGATCATTACAGTTTACTACCACAGATCATGACAATTTACTACCACAGCTCATGGCAATTTACCACCACAGATCATGATAGTTTACTACTACAGATTATAGCAGTTTCCTACCTCAGATTGTAGCAGTTTACTACTACAGGTCATAGCAGTTTGCTGCCACAGATCATGACAGTTTACTACCACAAATCATAGCAGCTTATTACCACAGATTATGGCAGTTTACTACCACAGATTAAAGCAGTTTACAGACTATGGCAGTTTAGTATCACAGATTATCTCGAATTTTGGCAGTTTACACTTGCAGATTGCTTCAGTCTGCTATCACAGATGTCACTTTGCTCTCTGATATCATAGCAGTTTACAACCACATCTCTGCAGTTTACAAGTGAAGACCAGCTGAGTTTCCTTCAGCAGATCGCAGAAGTTTACCAAAAAAAGTTCGCTGGAGCCATGCAATTTAAATCTAGTCCTTGAATAATGTACAAAGTGACACACTTTCTGTTCCAGAGTGTGGCTTTGAAGGAAAGAGAGAGAGAGAAGCCAGCATTGTCATCCATGCCAACTTCATGTAATATCTTATTTAAAAACTTTGATATTTTTCATAAGGGTGTTAGTCCCCCAATTGATGGGACTGTTGGTATTCGCCAAAACCGCTCAGATAAAACCCAGATTTTGACAACAACTTCAGGGTAAACTATCAGACCATAATGGGGTAATGAAGTCATGAAATAAAAGTAATTAATTACTTCACAACACAGGAATATTCAGTATTCAAACGACCTAAAAGTTGGATAAAGTTTTATTGAAGATCTTTCAAGGGAGCTATAATGTTTACCTTCCAGTTGGGTGTTTGTTGAGGGGTGTACCTCTGGGGGATTGTCACTTGAGAGGTCTCTATCTGGGGTCTGAGGATATGGATTTGCAGTGATTGTATGGGTTTCGAGTTGATGGTGCCCCTGGATAGTCGAATGAACTTGAGATGCTAGTCGGGAGAGAGTGTCAGGGGGTGAGACATGAGTCTCGATCTGTGGAGTGGTGCCAAGGTGAGGTGAGGATGACAGACGACCAGGGGAGCTAGGGAGAAGGGGGGAGCCACGCCATGCTGGAGAGGGAAACTGGGAGTCAGTGTGAGGGAACCCCATAGTGGGAGAGTGTGTCATGGTGAGAGGCTGGGGTGTGATGTGTGGCAGGGTAGCATTGTGTGCCACAGGGGTTACTTGTATCGCTGGTATACCCTTGGGGAGAGTGGCCCCCTGATCCTGGGGATGAGACAAGGGTAGGTCTGTGACATTGTACCTCTGGGGAGATGAGTGTGGTTGGGATGGACGACGAACCTTCGGTAGGTCCCTGACATTGTAGTAACTCCGGGGTGATGTAAGTGATTGGGACGCACGACGAACCTGGGGCAGGCGTGTGATGTCATAACTCTGGGGTGATGAACGTGACAGTGATGGACGACGAAGCCGGAGGAGGAGCTCTGCCATGTCATAACTTGGGGTTGAAGAGTGCGACAGGGATGGACGACGAACCCGGGGACTCATGTCATAACTGTGGGACAATGACTGTGACTGCGATCGACGACGAACCTGGGGGAGGCCCCTGACATCATAACCCTGGGGTGACATGTGTGGCTGGGATGGACATCGACCCTGGGATGACAAGAAACATTGGGGCGAGAGGTGGACATGGGGTGTCGACTGGAACTTAGGGTCAGTCTGGAGTGTGGAGGTGGAAGAGTCTGAGTCTTGCTGGAGTCTCAAGGCTCCACCCTTCAGACCTCTCAGGGTCGTCCAGCTGGATGGGGAGCACAGAGCAGCTCGTCGTGGGTTGGTTGCGTCGTCGACCTCCACCTCCAGTACATGGACTGGACCGCCACGACAGGAGAAAGCCCTGGGACGAACTGGCCTGGGGGACCTGCCGCCTGGGGCGCTCAGGGTAGAGGCCCTGCGGCGTGGGAGTGAGGAACGGCTGAACGACCTCCTGGGCGTCACTTGAGTCACGACTATGGGCCCAGGAGAGAAGGTTGTCAGCAGTTCTGGCAGGGAGAGAGACAGGCACTGTGTGTCAGACTCTGTAGGTGCACTGAAACACACACACACACACGCATGGACCTCCCTTCAGGGGTTTCTTCAGGACAATATTACCCTGATAATGGTTTAAGTATAAGGATGGAAACAACCAAGTCATAAAGATCTCCTCCTTCAGGGGAAGACTTCCATGTAATCTGAAGCAGTCAAAAGTGGCCTTCAGATTCATAGACTGTGAGATGTCTGGGAAAAGACAAACACATGAGTTCTCCTTAATATGCCACAGCAGTCTGGTCTGGTCTGGTCTTCTCACTGGAGGAAACGATCAGAGTTGCTGGAGAGGGTCCAAAGGAATGAGTAACACAGGGTGGAGGGAATCCATTGCCCTCTCCACACTGGAAGAAAGAAGAGTTAGGAGGAGACATGATCAGTACACATTAATAAGTCATGAAGACATTAACAGAGAACAGTTCTCTGATACTACAAAGAAGTCTAGGACAGTAGGGGACAGCTGGAAACTTGGCAACAGAAGAGCATGGAGGGAGGTGAGGCAAAGGACAGAGGAAAGTGAGGAAGTGTACAGAGTGTAAGGGTGTGTCCCTCGCCCTTGGCCTTTACAGAGGTAAGCCAGGACTCACCACAGGAGGGATGTCTGCTGCAGGAGCGGTACAGGGCTGCGAGGGGCGCCTCCATCAAAGAGTCCTGGGAGGTTCGGTAGTGTTGATGGGTCTCGCTCGGCAGGTAGGCATGGTGGTGGGCACGACGGGCGCGGCAGGTCACTGTGACTGCCACCACCACGGCCACCCCCATCACCACGCCCACCACCACGCCCGCCATCACCACACTCAGGGGCGTGCCTGGTGTCAGCTCCTCCACCGGGGTGGGAGCTTCCTCCTCCTGTACTGCTTCATGAAGTGAGAAAATCATCATAATCCATTATTTACAGGATGTTTGTGTGCAAACAAGGCCATTGTTCTAATGTTCCTAGTGCCATCTCATTTAGGCAGGCAAAATGTCTTAAAAAAATATCCTAATAATTTCAAGCACCTAAATGGAGCATCATTATGCAAATAACTAGGACATGTGCCTCAGATATCAGACGAAAAGGTTAGAAACTCAATTCTATAACTACATTAACTCCAAAAGATTTATATCAATGATAAAAAAAGATATCAGAAATAACAGGATAAAGCAAAACAATGATATTTAAGATACCTGATGATACTGAGTGGTGGTAAAGGGTTAAGTTGAACAATATAATTTCTTCAAGATGTGATCTCAAATATCGATACTGTAATCGTAAACGTGGCAAGTAATATAGAAGTTTGAAATGCTGTATTAGAGAAAGTTCAAGAGATGGGGCCCAACAAGAGTAGAAGTCCATCACTGTACCATACAGATAACAGAACTCTCTCACTGTACCGTACAGATAGCAGAACTCCATTACTGTACCATACAGATAGTAGAAGTCCCTCACTGTACTGTACAGATGTAGAACTCCCTCACTGTACCGTACAGATAGTAGAACTCCTTCACCGTACCATACAGATAGTAGGACTCCTTTGCTGTACCATACAGATAATAGAACTCCCTCACTGTAATGTACACATAGCAGAACTCCATTACTGTACCGTAGAGATAGTAGAACTCCCTCACTGTACCATACAGATAGTAGAACTCCCTTACTGTACCATACAGATAATAGAACTCCCTCACTGTACCGTACAGATAGTAGAACTCCCTCACTGTACTGTACAGATAGTAGAACTCCCTCACTGTACCATACAGATAATAGAACTCCCTCACTGTAATGTACAGGTAGCAGAATTCCATTACTGTACCATACAGATAGTAGAAGTCCCTCACTGTACCGTACAGATAGCAGAACTCCCTCACTGTACCGTACAGATAGTAGAACTCCCTCACTGTACCTTACAGATAGTAGAACTGCCTTACTGTACCATACAAAAAATAGAACTCCCTTACTGTACCATACAGATAATAGAACTCCCTCACTGTACCTTACAGATAGTAGAACTCCCTTACTGTACCATACAAATAACAGAACTCCCTCACTGTACCGTACAGATAGCAGAACTCCATTACTGTACTGTACAGATAGTAGAACTCCCTCACTGTACTGTACAGATAGATAATTTCACACATATAGACATGTAAGGCAGTCTCCATCTTGTGGTACACAAACATAACACAAACTCAACATACATACATGGGGCAGTGTAGACCTTATGGTACAGCCACATACCCTCAAGGTTGATGGAGAGGCCCTCTGAGGCCACCTGCTGGGCCTTGGGTGGGTGTGTCTTGAGGAGGAGGGTGGTGGGGGGACCCTGCCCCCGTGCATGGCTGGAGTACAGGACTAGCAGGTACCCCCTCCCTGGGGAAAGTGACGTCACGCTGAACTTGGGCTCACTCCTGTTGTACGACGCCACCACTGCCTCACCCTCCAGCACCTGCAACACTTGTAGGGTCAACTTCCAGCACCTGCAACACTTGTAGGGTCACCATCCAGCACCTGCAGCACTTGTGGGGTCAACTTCCAGCACCTGCAACACTTGTAGGGTCACCATCCAGCACCTGCAACACTTTTAAAGTCAACTTCCAGCACCTGCAACACTTGTTGGGCCACCATCCAGCACCTGCAACACTTTTAAAGTCAACTTCCAGCACCTGCAACACTTTTAAAGTCAACTTCCAGCACCTGCAACACTTGTAGGGTCACCATCCAGCACCTGCAACACTTTTAAGGTCAACTTCCAGCACCTTCAACACTTGTAGGGTCAACTTCCAGAACCTGCAACACTTGTAGGGTCACCATCCAGCACCTGCAACACTTGTAAAGTCAACTTCCAGCACCTGCAACACTTGTAGGGTCAACTTCCAGCACCTGCAACACTTGTAGGGTCAACTTCCAGCACCTGCAACACTTGTAGGGTCACCATCCAGCACCTGCAACACTTTTAAGGTCAACTTCCAGCAC
>JAYMFT010078599.1:0-14366 GCA_038088735.1 Panulirus argus
CTCTTATTCACATTCACTCTCAACTTTCTCCTTTCACACACTTTTCCAAACTCAGTCACCAACTTTTGCAGTTTCTTGCTCGAATCAGCCACCAGTGCTATATCATTGACAAACAACAACTGACTCACTTCCCAGGCCCTCTCATCCCCAACAGACTGCATACTCGCCCCTCTTTCCAAGACTGTTGCGTTTACCTCCCTCACCACCACATCCATAAATAAATTGAGCAACCATGGTGATATTACACACCCCCAGCTGCAGACTAACCTTCACTGGGAACCATTCACTTTCCTCTCTTACACCCTTGATAAAAACTTCTCACAGCTTCTAGCAGCTTACCCCCCATGCCATATATTTTTAAGACCTACCACAAAGCATCTCTATCAACCATATCATGTGCCTTCTCTACATCCATAAATGCCACATACAAATCCATCTGTTTCTCTAAGTATATCTCATATACATTTTTCAAAGCAAACACCTGATCTGTGCCTTCTTTACCACTTCTAAAGCCGAACTGCTCCTCCTCATTCTGATGCTCTCTTCGTGCCTTCACCTTTTCAGTCAATACCTTCCCATAAAACCTACCAGGTATACTCAAAAAACTTATGTATCTGTAGTTTGAACACTCACCTTTATCCCTTTGCTTTCATACAGTGGCACTATGCATGCATTCCACCAATCCTCAGCCACTTCACCATGATCCATACATACATTGAATATCCCTACCAACCAATCAGCAACATAGTCACCCCCTTTCTTAATAAATTCAACTGCAATCCACTCCTGCCACCCTGCCACGTTTCATCTTCTGCAAAGCTTTCACCACCTCTTCTCTCTTCCCAAACCACTCTCCCTGACTCTTTTACTTCGCTTGCCACTCCGACCAAAGCATGCTACATCTGCTGCTTTATCATTAAACACATTTAACAAACCTTCAAAATACTTACTCCATCTCTTCACTTCATCACTACCTGTTATCACTTCCCTTTTTCCCCTTCACCGTTGTTCCCATTTGCTTTCTTGTCTTTTGCACATTATTTGCTTCCCTCCAAAATATCTTTTTATTCTTCCTAAAGTTAAATAATACTCTCTCACCCCAAGTCTCATTTCCCCTCTTTTTTTAACCCCTGCACCTTCTTCTTGACCTCCTGCCACTTTCTCTTAAACATATGTCAGTCATTTGCACTCCTCTCTTGTAAGTACTGCCCAAACACCTCTCTTTTCTCTTTCACTAGCAACTTCACTTCTTAATCTCACCAGTCACAACCCTTTCTAATCTGCCCACCTCCCACCTTTTGCATGCCTAATGTATCTGTTGCACATGCCATCACTGCTTCCCTAAATACCTCCCATTCCTCATCCACTCCCCTCACTTCATTTGCTCTCACCTTTTGCCGTCTACACTCAATCTCTTCTGGTATTTCTTCACACAAGTCTCTTTTCCTAGCTCACTCATTGTCACCTCTCCCTTCTCCCTGACATCGTTTCCCATTTTTCGAAAACCTCTACAAATCTTCACCCTTGCCTCCACAAGATAGTGATCAGACATTCCACCTGCTGCCCCTTTCAGCATATTTACTTTCAAAAGTCTCTCTTTTACATGCCTTTCAATTGATACATAATCTAATAATGCCCGTTGACCATCCCTCCTACTCACATATATGTATTTGTGTTTATCTCTCTTTTTAAACCAGGTATTCCCAATCACTGGTATTTTTTCAGATCATAGCTCCACAAGCTCTTCGCCATTTCAATTCATAACACTGAATACTCCATGCGAACCAAGTATGCCCTTAACTGCTACATTACTTACCTTTACATTTAAATCACCCATCACTAATACCTAGTCTCATGCACCAAAACTGCAGATGCAATTGCTCAGCTGCTCCCAAAACACTTGCCCTTAAATGGTGTTTCCTCTCATGGCCAGGATCATAAGCACTAATAATTACCCATCTCTTGCCATCCACTTGCAGTTTAACCTACATCAGTCTAAAAATTTTTTCCTTACACTCTATCACTCACTCCCACAGCTCCTGCTTGAGGAGTAGTATAACTCCTTCCTCAGCTCTGGACCTCTCACCAACCCTGACTTTACTCCTAAGACATTTCCAAACCATTCTTCCCTTTACCCTTGAGCTTTGTTTCACTCATCTAGGTTTCTTTTCTCAAACATACTACCTGTCTCTTCTGTCATCTGATCTTTGTTACATCCACACACATTCAGACACCCTAGTCTGAGCCTTTGAGGAGGATGAGCACTCCCTGTCGGGCTCCTTTTTCTGTTTCCTCTTTTAGAAATTGAAATACAAGAAGGGGAGGGTATCCAGCCCCCTCACTCCTGCCCTCTTTAGTTGCCTTCTACGACGTGCAGGGAATAGTGACATCTGCTTAGTGGACCAGCTCTTCATTGGTTGTCAAGTTGCACTCCTCTGACTCAGGTAGCTGTCTTTTCTTTCTGCCTCACTAACATGTGGACTACTTGCATTCTGTCCTCTAACATACAATCTCTCCTTATCATATGTAACACTTGACAACACTTAACTCATGCAGCTCATTCTTCGTAACTCTAGATTTTCCTGCGGTGAGCGCTATGTGCTAGCCCTGCCTTTTGGCAAAATTGTAGGAGCGGCAGATAGAAGTAGTAGATAGAAAGGTTTAGGCAAAAGCATTAGCTAGTAACATTAAGTAGAAGCAATAGGTAGGAGCATTAGATAAAAGCAGTCATTAGGAATATTAGGTGGGAGCCTCTGCAAACACTGCACTGGACTTTCCCTCTTCCATTGGCCTGTTAAGGGTGAGGCATTAAAGGCTAAGAAGCAGCATTAGAGTTCTTTGGTTATGGGGACTCTGTTACCATGGCTGTGCCTTTGAGGGAGTTCCATTTGGAACAGGCATCATAGATATAGATAGATAGAATTCTTTCTCTCCTTCCTCAGGGATAACATCTATAACTTTAATTTTATACACATTTTCTGACCATAAGAAATACTAATTGTCATTTTGAATTTTGTTTTATCATTTCCACCTTTAGTTATGTTCACTGTGGTGTCTCATTTGTGGACGTAAATGAGAATTTTAGAACAGCTCCAGTATTGCTCACCAATTTTTTCATCTTACTAGGATTGTCATTTCTTTAGTGTGATCTTATTGAATCCAGCAGTGCCACTTCTTTGTAACTACCAGTATCTATTTGTACTGTATAGGGAGGGAGTTTTAAACTCATGGGACCTCTGGGACATTTTCTAATAGTATACAACCTTTTAGACTTCTGTATGATGTATTATATCAGCATATTCCATTCATCCAACACTCATATTCTATAAAAGTACATCTTTACATCTTGTTTTAATCACTTTCTTGTTGAATATCAGATACCCCATCACTCGTCTCTCTTCCATGGTGGATAAATTTAAGGCCTCTAGCCTATCCCAGTAACTCAGTTCTTTTAATTATGTTATCATCTTTGTTGTCCTCTTCTGGACCTTCTCTGTTAGCTCTTTGTATTTCTTTAGGCACGGTGACCAAAGATGATAAGCATATCCTAATTTTAGCCTTGTGTGGGATGTGACCAGCTTTCTAAATTTCTTTATCCAAATACTTGAATACTACGGGTTGTACCTCTCTGATCCGACATTCTGAGGTCCGGCAACTGCCATGCCTGGCGTGTTTTGAATCTGCCGCCAAGGTGGTGCTGTTAGCAAGTTAGCAGCGATAAAGCACCAAAATCAGTTTTTACTGCACCCCACCTAATTATCAGTCCTGTTAATTTCTTATATTTAGCTGTATTTTAGCCCTTCAGGACATCATCCAAGAGACCAAGAGATGCAGAAGATGGTGATAGTGCTGATAAGCGTTAGCATAAATCATTATCGATGCTTGAAAAGGTGGTGTTACTGTTAAGATTAGATAAAGGAGCTTCTGTAAAGACTTTGTGTGAGTTCTATGAGATTGGATCATCAACTGTGTATGACTTAAAGAAACAAAAGGAGCAGATTTTAATTTTTTTTCTGAAAATGAAAGCCATAAAAGTTTAAAGTTTTGGAAAACTTTAAAGAAATGAAAATTCTTGCCTTTATCTACCATGGTACTAAAACAAGGCAGATGACAATTAAACTTTTTCTTGAATGGTTTGAAAATTACTTTGTGTGTGAAGCTAGAGCACACTGTAAAGGAGCATCTATGCTAGCGGATAGTGCCCATCAGGCACAAGTCTTAATTCTGTCATCAGACACTTTGTGGCAACTTTGACGAGCAAATCAGCGGATTGCCCTTGCCTGTAGTTGAGTGAAATCAGACTGCCTGGTGGTTTGACTCCGAGTCTGGAGCAATGGTGCTGCCAGCCACAAAAATTTACCACTCTTTACACCATATAGTTTTCAGCACTGTTCTTTTTTTACGCACATCAGGTAATATGCTACACAGCACTACTTTTTTTTTTTTTCAACTTTGCTGCGCATAGATGATACCACGCTCGTGGCCTGGCGACCACCTACTGGCTACTGTACAACTTGACTGCCTAACCACCTTAACATTTTGGACAACAACAAAGGTGTGCCTGACAGACTTTACCCAGTGAGGGACCAGCCTGCCTGATAATATGGATGTGGCTTAACTCTGTTAGCCTCGATCCAAACTGTAAAATGTTTTAGATTTTATGTAATTGTTTGACACACCTTGAAGCAGAATCTTGTTTGGAAGCATTATTGTTTGTATTATTTTGTGCTTTAAGCTCAGTTTTACCTTTGATAACACAGCAGTATATATGTGGAATGAGTTGGCAAGACTAAGGGTTGGGTATATGTTTACATTGGGGTTCCCCTAGGAGTCAAAGTCTGTTTTCCAACATTTTCTGAGGTCCGGCATTGGTCAGGCCCCAAGATTGACGGATTACAGAAGTTCAACTTGTAAATCAATATTTGCCAGCAGACAATATGTCTCCATTACTAATCTCCTAATATATGACTGGTAACAGGTTAGAGATGATGGCAACTTCCAAGTCCTTCCCACATACTGATTCCTGCAACTTAGTTCCTGCTTGGTGATGTTCATATTGAGGCCTTCTTTCACTGTGTCCCATCCTCATTACTTGACAGTTTTGGGTTGAATTTCATCAAACATGTATCAGACCAACTTTTGAAACTGTCTAGGCCCCCTTTTAAGTTGATGCAATTCTCTTTACTTTTACTTCCCTCATGACCTTTGCATCATTTGCAAATGTATTATGGATGGAGTTTGTATCTTCTTGCTGATCATTTACTTAGATCAAGAAGCCTAATAGTCCCAGAACAAAACACTGTGGCACTCCACTGGTAAACTCCATCTACTTCAAAAAGGCTCAGCTGATGTTTCTTTTGCTCACTTCCACTCAAGTAATCTATCCATTAAGAGACTGACAAAGAGGATATGTTTCAGAGGTGGAGGGAACAACAAGAAGCGGGAGACCAAATTGGAGGTGGAAGGATGGAGTGAAGGATTTTGAGTGGTCAGGGCCTGAACATGCAGGAGGGTGAAAGGCACGCACAGAATAGAGTGAAATAGAATGATGTGGTATACCGGGGTTGACATGCTGTCAGTGGACTGAACCAGGGCATAGGAAACATCTGGGGTAAACCATGGAAAGGTCTGTGGGGCTTGGATGTGGATGGGGAGCTGTGGTTTCGGTGCATTACACACGACAACTAGAGACTGAGTGTGAGCGAATGTGGCCTTTTCGTCTGTTTCCTGGCATTACCTAACTGACGCAAGGGGTGGCGATGCTATTTCCTGTGGGGCAGGGTGGTGTCAGGAATGGATGGAGGCGAGCAAGTATGAATATGTACAAATGTATATGTGTTTATGCATGTGTATGTATATGTTGGTATGTATATGTATGTATTGTGCATATATATGCATGTATGTATATATGTGTGTATGTAAGTGAATGGATCTTCGTCTTTCCTGGCGCTACCTTGCTAACGCGGGAAACAGCGATCAAGTATAATGAATAAAATAAATGAAATAAATATTAAAGAGTCTTACCCTTTTTCGTGCCTGGTGCACAAAGGATAGTACTTGTAGACTGTATCTATGTTGGCCCACTGACTTTCAGTATTAATTAGTCTTTGTATATCTGTAAATGTCACTAAGTCTTAATGGTCCCAGAACACGTATTTATTTAAATATCAGCCATAACTGTATAGTTAGCTATGTATAGAATACCATCAGATGTTCACAATAGACTTCTGTAAAAGATTTCTCCCTCTTTGTCTAATCCATCTTTCTGAGGTGACTGTACATCAACAAGGTTCAGCTTAAGTGGACCAAAATTTAGTGAAATTCTAGTAAATTTTATTTTCAAGATTTTCTCTTATATACATACTTACCATTTCTTGTGTTAGCAAGGTAACATTCAAGAACAGATGACTGAGCCTTAGAAGGAAAACTCCTCACTTGGCCCCCATCTTTGTTCCTTCTTTTGGAAAAGTAAAACTGGAGGGGAGGATTTCCAGACCCCTGCTCACACCCCCTTTAGTTGCCTTTTATGACACACAGGGATTATGTGGGAAGTACTCTTTCTTCCCCATCCCCAGGAATAATCATTTTCAAGATACTTAGTATTTTTTTTTTCTCATGTCATAATGACTTATACTTTCTGGCTATCAAAAATTTTCAACAAAGTTTGAACGTGCTTTTCACCCTCTCCAACCACAGAGTCTTGTTGATTAAAGCACAGGTTTTTGAATCAAAGTGATTTATTAGATCTGTTATAACCTGAGTTTGTTTGGTGCCTGTGCCTGTAGAATGTGTTCATTTTGGCTCATTGATTTCCAGGAAATCAGAAAGTCAAAGATCATTTACTTTGTATTTCTGCTTATGTCTAATTCTTATATCTCCCAGAACTCCTATCTGTTTATATCATCTGTATGTCTGATTCTCAGTATACAGAATGCCGTCAATTATGCCCCTGTAGATTTTTATAAAGGTCCCTCTCTCTTTGTGTATTCTGTCTTTCTTTGATGAATATACTTTAACAAGGTTCAGATGGAGTAGATTAAACTGTAATGATGTTACACTCACTTTTATTTAGCAAATCTATCAGTTTCTCAGGTTGTTTATGTTTAGTTGTTTATGATCACAGTCTGATCACTGTGTCTTGTAATAGGATTTGATTTTGGTCAGTCACTGAGTTTACTTATTTTATTGGTCATAGATCAGGTTTGAAAATGATGCTAAATCATGCATAGATGCTTCAAGAGCTTAGTGTCAGATTTCTTACTTTTTAAGATCACATTGTTTTTGAAAAACATTGTTGAATTTATCCCTCTTTCCAATATTGTGTTCAAAATGAATATGGAATGAAATTGCATATTCATTTACACATTTGTTTGTACATCTTGGAATATGTGCATTAGTAACTAGCATTGTTAGATTATTTCAGTCATAATTGATTACTTGTGTTCTCAGACTTCAGTGTAGGTTAAAAAATGGAGCTGCAGCATACTCATATAATTACATTTAAACTTGTCATTAGCTTTAGCAACCGATGATGATGTTTTGGTTGGATCTTTGGAAATTGATGAGATTTGGTCAGAATGATTTTTATCTGGTTTCTGTACATGATTGGTAGAACTTTGAGAAGGTCTTTGATTACTACCCTTGGTATGTTGGGTTCTGTTGAAATTCAGAAGGGATACTCGTCTAATTATTCGTCTCATTTGACTAGGATCTGATGTATAAATTCAAAGGTACATATTCATGTACATCTTAAGCATGAGTTTTCTGTTACTAGCTTCACTTTACTGTGTTGTGTTGGAATTTGATCAGTATTTTGTAAAATTACCCAAACATTTTCAGCTCATGTTCAAATATGACATGGCCATATTTGTGTATTTGCATTGAAACATGCTTCTGAACCTCAATATGTAGATGCTAGCTTGTTGTATGATGTTGGATTTGTATTGGTCTTTACAATATTACTAATTTTGTTGATATTTAACTTAGGTTTTTGATAAGATAAAGCCAACTTGTTCTTCACTAATCACTTCTTTATGTATACCCTGAACTCAGATTTATAAGTGGCTATGCAAGTTTCCATTAGATTCAGATCACACTAACTGATTATGCATTTTTGGAAGTTCCAAGTATTGCTGACAATTGTGTTGCCATGTAACATAGCCCTTAGTTTTGCTTTGTGTGTTGATGTCAATTACACCTAGTTCATGGTCACAACATTGTAGTATGGTATACCCCTGTAATGGAAAGTTGTAATTTAAAGCACAGTGGATCCCAAAGAAAATGTCTTCTGTTGTTAAATGGATTTTGATACATACTGTTGAAGTGGACAGTTGTTTCCAATAAAATCAGAATTGAAAGAATTCTACTTTGCATAGTTGAAACTTGAAACCAGGAAAGGTGTAGTAGCACTTGATATTGCTCTTTTCAACACACACATCCATTCTGAAAATAATGAGCATATAGTTTAAGAAGTATTCTGTGGTTATGCATTAACATTTCCAAGTTGTTAGAAATGTTTTCCTTGTGTTGAGCACATCACTGGCCACTTGTCATCACATCATTTAACTCTAGAAAGTAATTTACAGAGTCTAGATAAGCTTTATTAGTATGCCAGGCAGAGGACAAGCAAAAGTCAAGATTCAGAGTGACTTGCCTTCCCGCCAAGGAGATTTAGGAGGGTGGGTTATAGATGGAAAAGACAGAAGCAATATGCTGGGCAGAGGTAGAGGAAGAGGAAGAACAGAGTGCAAGATTCCAGGGGACTTGACTTCACTTCAAGTCCATTGTGATAGTGATTTTACAAGTTTTCAGTACCAGATTAGTGAGCTAGACAGTGGCAGAGGAAGAGCGAGGACCAAGATTCAAGAATTCTCGTCTCACAGTCCAGTACAGCCTAGACCATATTTTGCAGGTACTGTACACAGTATCATGCCAGGGAGAGGACGAGCAATGGCCAAGAACCAAGGAGAGACACTTCGCAGACCTGGACAGACCAGTAAGTAAAAAATTTTTAGAAAGTCATTACTCACTTTCTCCATTGTCTTTCATTTTTAAGAAAGTATAGTTCAACCTGTGCACTGCAAAGAATTTTTTAAAGCATTTACGACATTAGATGAGTAGAAAATGCATCAATTCTGAACTGTCCTTATCTCAAATTCTTGAAGAACTTGTATGAAAAATATAGATGGGCATTATGAATTCTTTTCCCGGCCGGATAAACTATGAAATAACTAACTTTTTATGTAAGATCTCATAACTTATATTGGGCAGTCCAGCAAGGTCATGCATATTTTTGCAGTTGCAGTCCCTTCCATTTATCTGATGACTACATTCTCTTTTTGTTATTATATGAAGTTAAGCATCAGTCCATTGGACACTTTCCAACTGCCCATTTACCCACACTGTACCTAGTCCTGCTCATTTCTTATGTACTATCCTGAAGATTACGTATCCCATTTCTTCCAAAGTTTGAACTACTTTGAAATATTAGATATGTTATTCCCTACTTTATTTTGTTCAAACTTTTACTATTTTAATTTAATGTATGTAGCTTTCTTTGCAATATGTCATTTTATCTGTATGAAGAAAATATTTTTTCCACAGTATGTATTAGAGAACTCCATGCAAATATTTCCAGATACAGAAGTTTCAGGTGTCTTTACTCATTTGGAATTAGTATTTGTTTTGACCATAAATGTATGATTGTTCAAATAGCTCAGTTTGTACATATCTATCTTTGATCAAAACATAGTGACCAGACTTCACCGTGAAATACTGATGAGAGGATATCCTGTTTACTACAATTCTGGATTTTAGTTAGTGAAAGCTGGCATTAGTCAAAGCAAAGTCAGTTAATTGGGTGCAAACAGAACAAAAAAAAAAGTACACTTTATATTGCAGTCTCTGAAAAAAAAATAGACAAAAATAATTCAACTTTCCCGATCCACCACAATTCTTTTTAGTTCTTTTATGCGTAAAAGCCTGTAAAAATAAATGAAGCTTGCATGTATAGTTTAGTATTTTGTCATGTTTGCCTCTAGCTTTGATGCCCTGTTGTAGCATCTTTGGTAATGAATCTGGTAATTTCCAGAGGTATTCAGTTTTCAAATTTTGTGTCCATATCCTTTTAATTTCTTGTTGCAGATGATGTGGTGTTGGACACTGATATCTTATTTTTTATCATATTTGAACAATTATCTTTTGGATTTAGGTCAGGCAAGTTGCCTTGCTGGTTCAACACTTCAACGTTTTTCTCCTTGAGCCAGTATGTTACTGATTTTGTTTTATGGCAAGGTGTTCTGTCTTGCATTAAATAAAAAACTGGTATCATTAAGATCATAACAACTCAAGAAATGATCATTCATCACTGATTTGCAACATTCTCCATTCATGTTACAGTTTTTAGGGAGAACATATTATCCCCTTTGACCGTTCTAACCAGCAAACACCTCCATACCATCAAAGAATCAGGTTGCTTTACTCTTTTTTGTATGTAGCAAGGCAAGTAGAAGCTGACATTACTTAGCCATCTTACCATTCCATACCAAGTTGTGGTGCACGTAAATGAATTATCATCTCATCACTTTATGCCATCATGAAACTGTCTGCTCTTCATATTTATGGGCAAAAGCCAAGCATTTCACATGCATTTGGTGTGTGAGAAGAGGTTTCTTGGGAGCATGACGTAATGGCAACTTCAAATTCTTCTGCGAGTCATATCATATCATTCTCTCTAATATTCCTTCAAGGATTTTGAGGTGTCTATTTTTCACTTGAACTGCAAGTAGGGACAGGTTTCTTAACATCTCACACTTCGTCAGGTTATCGGTTGCCTTACTTGTCTTCTTAGGTTGACCAGACTGAGCTTTTTGGGGAGGGAAAATGTTAGAAGAAAGTTCATGAGCCAAGACAATAAAGGTATGGATGGTGGTCATGACCTTGTTAGTATGTCTTGAAGTCTCACTTGTAGAAATTTTCCTGCTTTTAAGCGGGAATATGTGCCTTTTCTTCCTGGGATAACAACTTAGGACCTATGGTTTCATACTGGTAGAGGAAAATATCACCCAAAACAGAAATAGCAAAAATATCACTAAGAGCAGTGGGCAAAAGTTGTATCCTTCCATTTTTAGTAACATGGGGTCACTGAGGCAGCAAATCATGTTAATCCAACATTGAAGCCTGTACCACCCTTCTAGACATACAGTATACCTACCATAAGTGAGTCATACGATTTTTCATTCAAATATAATTTAACACATGAAAGCCTACTTTTAAGCATTTATTTTCAGATCTTTTTGCAGAGATAGAACTGTAGATAGATTGTCACTGTATTCAGTTGATAGGGTGCAACAAATCCAAAGGAGCCATTTGTTATGTTTGCCTAATTTTACTAGTGCTGATGGAGTATTAAAACATAATAGATATAACATAAGACCCTTTTCAATAGGGTGGGGGAGGAGATAAAGGGTTTGGGAGTGATGAAGAATGTGTGGAAACAGAGAACAAAAATGGGTATGTTTTAAGGAATAGTAGTTCCAACAGTATTATATGGTTGTGAGGCATGGGCTATAGATAGGGTTGTATGGAGGAGGGTTGATGTGTTTGAAATAAAATATTTGAGGATATGTGGTGTGAGGTGCTTTAATCGAGTAAGTAATGTAAGGGTAAGAGAGATGTGTGGTAATAAAGAGTGAAGGAACATTAACAAAGAGGATTTATGTGTCAGAGGTGTAGGGAACAAGGAGAAGCAGATCAAATTGAAGGTGGAAGGATGGAGTGAAAAAGATTTTTAGCGATTGGGGCTTAAACATGCAGGAGAGTGAAATGCATGCATGGAATAGAGTGAATTGGAATGGTGTGGTATACTGGGGTTGACGTTTCATCAATAGATTGAAACCAGGGCATTGGAAATGTCTCGGGTAAACCATGGAAAGGTCTGTGGGACCTGGAAGTGGATAAGGTGCTGTGGTTTTGGTGCATTACACAAAACAGCTAGAGAATGAGTGTGAGCCAATGTGGCCTTTTTTCATCTGTTTCCTGTTGCTACTTCGCTGATGCAGGGGATGGTGATGCTGTTTCCTGTGGGGCGGGGTGGCACCAGGAATGGATGGAGGCGAGCAAGTATGAATATGTACATGTGTATATGCATGTGTATGTATATGTATGTATATATGTATGTTATGTATATGTATGTATTATGCATATATGTACATGCATGTATATATCTGTGTATATGAGTGGATGGGTCTTTCTTCGAATGTAGTGCATGTGAACGTGCACTTCCATTAGAATATACAAACCTTCAATAGCTAAGCTTGAACCCAGGACCTTATGCATGGTAGGCAGGAGTGCTACAACTAGGCTATGATCATATCCTATCTGTAGCACTCCCTCCTACCATGCATAAGGTTCTAGGTTTGAGCCTGGCTGCTGGAGGTTTTTATGTTATATGTATATACAATACCCGTGGAAAGTCTGAGGAATGGGTATAAGAAAAAGAAAAACTTTCATTTTCTTTATTTTAGTACTTAGTGTGGCCACCACGTGCCTTCAAAACAGCTTTTATGTGTCATGGCATGGAGTCAGTAAGGTGTCTGCAGTAATCAGAGTCAATTCCGTTCAACCAGATGTCTCTGATGGCTTCAGGAAGGTGAGGAATTGAAGAGGTGTTCCTTTCTAGAAGTTTAAGCTTCATGTGAGACCACAGCTCCTCGATGGGATTCAGATCTGGAGAATTCCCAGACCATTGAATGACGTTCACCTGCTTCTCTGACAACCGTTTCATGACCTTTGCCTTGTGACATGGTGCACTGTCTTGCATAAAGATGTTGTGCCCGTTGCCATGGATCTCATAAAAATTCATCATGTGGTCATGAAGAACTTCAGTGTAGCGGTCTCCATTCATTGTGATGTTCATGGGAAGCACATGAAATCCCCCATGCCCTAACTCTCTACTGAAGCAACCCCAAATCATGATTGAGCCTGAGTGTTTGACAGTCATTTGCACATAACAGGGGTCAAGGGGATTCATGTGTGAGGGACGTCTCAACTGCACCACACTGGAAAGTCATCTCATCGCTCTATAAGACTCTTCTCCAGTCCTCAACAGTGAAGTGTTTATAGTTCCATGCGAAACTGAGATGAGCATCACATATCTTGCGAGTTATTAGGGGTTTTTTGGTCAGGGAATGAAGAGGGAGGTTCAGGTGTTTCTGGCAGTGCTCTTGAATGGTGCATTCCTCAACACTTCTGAAGAGGTTGGGATAGGCTTGCTTCAATTGTCTTGCTATGATGCACAGATTTATCAATACTTGCCACTTGATAATGATAAGCATGTCAGTAGTTATCATTTGCAAGGAGGCTGACTTGCTCAGCCCCGTATGCTGACAGATCTCCTTCACTGACATTTTTGTCTCCCTCATGGCAAGAGTCCAAGCCTTTTCTTGCTGGTTGAGGTTCTTGTGCCCCATTCTAAGGTATGGGTGGGCAGCAGTAGGATGAAAAGTGAATGAAAGAAAAAAAGGGTCTTTGTTAATCCAGCAGGTCATAGCATATGTCCCCTTTCTATAGCTTGTTAATCCAGCAGGTCATAGCATATGTCCCCTTTCTATAGCTTGTTCCATGAGGCACTGGCATGCTCCTGTGGTGATGGATCACCAGGAAGAGCTGCCAAGCACTAATCAAGCGAGATCTGAGCATTTGGTAGGCTGATAGACACGGAAATCTTGAGGAAACCCAACCACACAACAAAAGGCCCCATATTTCTTCACTCTTTTTATGTGGGTATTGTATATATATTGCAAGAGGTCACAGTGGTGCACATGATCTAGTATATACAGGAAATCCACAGGAAAATGACAACACTCTAAGTTCTCAAGTGCACTTTTGTGTAATGATCACATCATCAAGGGAAATACAAGAATGAGATATAGAAAAGTCAGTTGATATACAAGGAAGAGACGTAGCTATGATGTTATTGGTAAGTAAGCGTCTCCAGATATCCTACCATGTAATGCAATTTGGTTTTGGTATGTAGATGATGTTCTTTATGTTTGGCCAACAAATGAAAAGTTACAAACATTTCTCTCTTTACTTAGCAATTCAGTACCTTCTATCAGCTTTACAGTAGAAGTGGAAAATAATTGTATGTTGCCATTTTTAGATTGCATTATCCATAGGGATAGAAACATGTTTAAGTTTAGCATATACAGAAAACCTATCAATGTTTGCTCATGTATCCATTATTACTCAGCTTAACATGACAGAGTTAGATTATCATCATTCCAGTCTATGTTCCTTAGGGCATTACGTATATGCAGTCCGGAATTTATTGATGATGAGTTTGAGAAGATATATTCTATTGGATC
>JAYMFT010078610.1:0-14365 GCA_038088735.1 Panulirus argus
ATTAGACAGCAGTTTTTCATATGTCCTCAAGAATAAATAATTGCAAGTTACGTGCGACTTGTGTGCGTAATGAATTTTGGTCATATAAGACCTGCTCTCCCTTACCCTACCCCAAACACACACACACACACACATTGCTGATGTCTAGGTGGGCATGCCGCAGTGCCTAAGGCTGGGCCCACTCCTCTTCTTCACACTCCCACTCGTGCAGTGTTCGTTCCCCAGGGCAGACCAAACCGCACAAAGTCTTCCCGTGAATGATGAACGTCTCTCGTGGTTATTTTACGTGAGGCAGGAGGCAGAGGGGTGGTACTACTGCTACTGCTGCTGCTAGTGGTGTGAGGAGGCACAGACCTGGCAGTAGGTGCTGGAAGAGCCGCCTCCTCTGGCTGGCTGGTTTGTGTGGTGGTGGTCTCTCGCTGCCGTTGCCACACACACACACACACATGCCACCGGTCGGCCGGGCATTCCTCACCACCTTGGCTGAGCCTTGCACTCCCTAGCCTCCTGTGGCTCAGGCCACCACACTCTACTTAAGCCTGGGAACCATACGGTCTGATCCCCAGGTGCACAGCGATTCAGCTTTTGACCGCTAAGGTAGCATTCAAGGGCACTACCCATGGATATGATGACCTTGTCTTTGACCTGACCCTTAAGGGTCAGGTCATAAGCCAGGCCATCATTACTAAGTTCTGTTTCAGTTTTGATACTTTATTCCTTACTCAAAGGATCGTAATCGCTGTGCTCCAGGCGATTGAGAGCTGATGTTATTGGTCGCCCGTTATATGAAATCCTTGGACTGAGCGCGCTCCAGCAGCTGGTCCGGACGATGAGGACCATTTTGTTATATTCTGTCTCTGCACTACCTCTGACTTACCTGTACGATCAAAACCGAAACATTATTGAGAAGTATCGTGAAGAGAGAGAGAGAGAGAGAGAGAGTTATCGCAGACAGGAAGTGATGGTGTTTGTGAGGGGGGCGGGTTCTTCTTGCTTCACATCCCACCTTCACTTCCTGTCACTTTCACAGGTCACCTTCATCTCATCTCATCATCATCTGTGGCAGTGTTTCTTCCCTCTCAGCATTTCTTTCGCACTGAAATAATAGCATCATCTGACTCGTCATTACATGCGCGGATTTCTCTCTATTATTCTGAACGTTCTTTTCCTTTCACAATCTTTATTAACCTTATTTCGAGCGACGTTGCCGTAATTTCCCCCTGTTTTACGGCAATCTTTTGGACTGTGTTCCTTTAGGCATGTTTTCCTTCAAGATTGTTTTCCTTTAGGAATATTTCCCTTCCATTCTACCTAGGTGTTGTCATATCCACTTAAGCAGGAATGTTCGTGAACATCCTCCACACGGTTTACTGCTAGTAAGAAGACGACTTAATATCAGCACGATTGACGCCCTAACACAAAACACTGGCAATGTTCTTTTAAAGATGTCGAGTCAATTCTTTATCTCAGTCTTTCAAACACACGCTGTATCATTTTTTTAAACACGTCCTGTATCTCGCAGTCTATTATAAATACTGTATCATTTCTTTAGACATGTGTTGTATCTTAGCTTTATTGACACGTGCTGTATCAGTAACCTGGTCTTATGTGGTCCAGACGACAGTGCTGTGAGGAGGGTGTGGCACAGAAGAGACGGGACAGTTAGCTGACCCTCGGCTGAAAAATATTGTCCCACAAAACACGCTGTGTCTTGCTGTATCTCATGAGTGACTGTTGCTAACATAACGCTGTCTTTAATACCGTGTTAATTTTTTTTCTTTTTATGTTAGCTGAGACGGCACGGGCAGTTAAGGCCCTAATCAAGGCCATCCCATTAACGCTATATATATACATATATACCCTAGCCTGAGCCAGGTACCCATTTTATCGACCAACCCCTAGGGGTGGAGGAACAGCTGGGTTAACTGTGGACCGACTGCCGCAATTTGCTTTTATGTCTGTGTCTGTACATTTGTTGTTGCGTTTTTTTTTTTCTTCCGAAGCCTGGATTGTGGAAGTAGTTCGTGTAGGTAGATAATTCATTGATTATGTAATTGAATTGACGAGTGTCTGGTCAAGATGCCATAGATTTTGGAGCTTTTATTCACTCACTTACACACTCCCATACACTCACACACCACTTGTATGAAGAATACGGTCACCTTCAGGACGTTTTCCTATGTAGAATTCAGTCATATGATTGTTCGTTAAGACATATACGGACTGCTGGATGCAAGAACTTGTAGCAAGAAGACTGCAGCATCGTGTTTAATCGCCTGAATTTTTCATAGAGGAAGAAGCGGCGCAATGTAACCACAGCTCTGTTAAATTCTCTTCGTGAATCCTAGCTCTTTTATGCTTCATCATGGCACTCAGCCGTAATATATAACATTTGTCTGTGAAATTACGTATGATGTCTCCTCAACCCAAACCCACTGCTGCCCCCTCTCTGCCACCATCCAAGTTTCCCACCTACCCACACACGCCTGGCATAGGCTATGATGTGTGTGCGCATACATACATACATACATACAAACATAGGAGTAAATATATGGTACGTATATAATAGTAGGAGACGAGTGTAAAACTCACTACCTCCGTTACACATATATTAATCACACCCACAATGGCTGAGGCAGAGACTTCGGCGAATCCATCACTAGGAGCGACACCTACATGTAGAATTATCGATAAATCTTTGATGGAACGATTTTTACCTGACATTTTTGCTTGTGTTTCTTCATTTTGGTCGATTCCCCTGTGCCTTCTGTAGTTACGTGTTACTTAGATCGACTGCGGGTGAAGGTCGTCTCTCCCTGCAGGGTCTCTTTTTACACACGCCTTTCCCTACGAAGCCGCTGAACTAGCGAGGTCAAATGGGCATTCTTGTATTGGGCTGAGGGAGGCAGAGTTGACAAGTCTCCTGATCTTTGTCAGTTAAATGTGTCTGGTTTAGATTGCCGTGCTGGTGTGTACTGTTGAAGTGTGTTGTGACTTATATTTCATATTCGTACAGGATTATTTTGATAGGATGTAAGTAATATATTTACGTATACATCAGCTCATTTGTTGGGCGGATCTCATCTTTTACAAAGTGACCCCTCCATGCCCTGTACTTCTGATTATCCCACTCACTCACTGAGACAGTCGTATTATCCAGGGACACAGTGATCAAGATATTCTCAAATACCTTCAAAAATGTCTCTTCACGTTTGTTATTAAGAACTAGATTGTCGTAAGCACAGAAATACCTAATGTATCCTGACATTTTTTTTTCGTTCAAAAAAATCATTGTTTTATACGTTAGATATGTATAGATTTCTTTTTCAATCTCTTGCAAATGTAGAGGCATAAGTGTAGCGAGTCCCAAGTTCGACATATTTTGGACTGAAACATCAGATGTTAGTGTATGGGTGTTAACACTAGATAACAAGCTTCCATACAGTCAGCCTGGACTCCATACATCCATTGTCCTGACCTTCGTGATCATGTACACAACAACTGATAATCTTTTGTGTGTGGGGCTTAAAGCCATCATGATCATGGGGATTAATGTCAGGCAACGTGGAATATAAACGAATACCTATCTACCTGTCTGTTCAACATGGTGTCGTGAATCATGCTAGACAGCTCCAGCCTTGAGGAATGGAAACAAGGACAACATTGATTTGTTTTTTTACCTAGATGCCTTTAGAGTCCATTCTAGTTCGCGGTAAAATGTTATTAGCATATAATTTTTCACCATGCCATTCATTTGGTGCCAGGTATCACAGTATTATGTGAAATATATAAAAGTTTGTCATTTTAGACACGATAACCAGAGATCCGATTTCGTAGAGGCGTGGTTGACTTTATATAGAATTTTCTCCAGAGGCACTAAGATTACTCACCACATGCTGTAAAATATGCTTTAAAAGACCTCTGTTGCACAAACATTGCATACACTTTGAGAAACTACACACATACACAAACACTTGTACAGACGTACATACAAAAGTTTCATCCTAATCAAAGAATGTACGTTTGCATAAATTTGATTGTAGGTTTCCTTTAGGATTCTTCATGATATTTTCTGAGGTACAGCTCCCAGGATTAATACAGTGTCATCATTACAGTATGTGCCACCGAAACCTGGGCAGAATGGATGGCGAGCACCGAAGAAAAGCGATGTTATATCGTCTATCCCTCCTCCTAGCTCTGGCCCAACACCTGTTCCCATGCCCTTGGGGCTACGGGAGCTGAGTCCACCCCTTGGTAATCGCCAGCTCAGCCCTATGCGCCACACGAGCCCTCCCCTGCCTTCAGGTACCTGCCAAAAGAATTGTCGTGTCATGTGATATACAATTGTCTTATGATGTTCAAATAAGCCTCACAAGCTCTGAAGTGTTTGCTCCAGCAGGATGATACTTTGTGCCTTGTTAACCATAATAAAGACTTTTACGGTACTTAAGAATACATCAGTATATTTGCAGTAGATAAAGATGCACTGACAGTATTTCTGTTTAATTTAAGTATATCTGATTTTCTCTTAAATTATGAAATTCTGACTTAGGTCGACACACGAGTCCCCCACCCTGCACGTCTTCACGCCGCACTTCTGTGTCCTCTGTTGCTTCTCTTGGCCATTCCGGGTCTATGTCACTGGGGCGCTCTGCTGGCAAACAGTTCTCAGCTCTTCTAAAATCAGGTGAATTTTTACCACATAAATTCATTTCACTGTGTAAGTTAAGTGTTCGTAGCAAGATTAAAATGCCTGCAGGCCATAAGTAAGTCCCAAAGGAATTATTATAGGTCTGATTATTCTTTTTGAAAATTGTAGTTGACCTTAGAATAGGAACTATTGCACCTAATTAATACCTTATAGGAAAACGAACTAATGCCGTTTACTGTCAACCTTTTTTTATGTGAATAGTGGTATGTCAGTATATCTATGACGTGATAAAGTTGGTTTTAGATTGGTTATAAACTGTCTTATGATATATTGGAGTATTCCTTAGGATATAAATCGATGCAGTCTCTTTTAACACGATCAGTGGATATCCGATTTTCAGTTCTTAATATCCCAGACAAATTTTTCCAATTAATGGATACTTATTAGCTGTTTAAGCAAGAACGTTTTGAAACTCGATGACAAATTTATATCACTAGGGCTTTTACTCATATTGTGGGGATGAGTCACAATATATGCCAAACTACAAGTCATAAGAGGTGCTAATGTAAGAAAATGTACACTAGTGATACTGAGGCACCTTACGACAGTTTTGTCATCCAGTAATTGGTTTACTTTCATATGTAGTTTACTTATAACAATACTGATGGTTCTAATACTAAATCTTACTCACTCAAGCTCCCCCTGCTGAGGATGGTTCAGGTAAGCCAAATTTGCTACTGTGTGTTAGTAAATTTGAGCCTCACGAATTGAGTTTTTTATTTCCAGCTGCCAAATTTCAGTCCTTACTTTTTTCTTTTTTATCTTGACCCTTCCACACTTTCCTTGTCCTCCATACTCGTTTGTCTATATAAACAAGACAAAGAACATTCATGAGATTCAGGGATTCAAGAAGATAAGGTGATCGATCCCCTAAAAAAATGACATTCAGTTTTTATGCATATTTACGGTACTGATATTTAAATACTACTTGAAACATAAGCTTTTAAGTACTTGTGGTGGTAATGAAGAAGTTTACATAGATATTAGGTAATGTACTGTATTTTTTTTATGCTCAGAAATGTCGAACTTGTATAAATTTCAAGTAAGATTATTTTTATTTTCATTTGCACTGTATATCTTTTTCGCCATGTATGATATTTCCTGTATTTTGAGCTGGATAATATGAATAAATTTTGTTATATGTCAACACTGAACTAGTAACATATTGTTTTTATCTTCATTATTTTTTGAAATGAGAAATTTTGTCATTGCAGTAATGGGGTGCAGCTCAGGATATGGGTCTTCCTCGGGTTATGGACAGTCTTCAAGGTATGGACAATCTCCTGGTAATGGACACTTGGCAGGGATTGGACATTCATCTGGATATGGGCAGTCATCTGGATACGGGCAGTCATCTGGATATGGGCAGTCATCTGGATATGGGCAATCGTCTGGATATGGGCAGTCATCTGGATATGGACAGTCTTCTGGATATGGCTTATCTAGGGTCCAAGCCGGGCGGTCATCATTTTCAGGTGGTAGCTCGCCATTAGTTCGCCAAAGATCAACAAGATCCTCTTTACGTCGTACATCGTCTAACACTCCTATGGCTCGACATCGGGACCTTGCCTCAGATATGATGGCTAGGTAAACCAGCTTAATGGTGTTTTCTTGCTTATGTAATTCAGCTTACACTGAAGTTAATTTACTGAGATTTTCCCCTTCTGTTTATCTTTGCTGAGAGAAATCATGAACTTTCTTGCACAGAACAGTAATGAGTGTAGTATCTTTTTGAAGTCCATTGGATTTAGTATCATAATTCTTCCCCAGTCTTACTCCGTTCTTGCATGTGCTGTCTCCTTCTTCCTTCCAGTTCATATGTGGTTTCCTTCTACACCTTCTCCCACTCAGTTCTTTTTATAGACTTTTAGTCAGTTTTCAGTAACTGAAAAGTTAGGGGGTCCTTAATACCATCTTTTATAGAAAATTCAAAAGATATTTTAGTCATGTAAAAATATCAAGAAAAGGTGGGAAATATCTAGTAAGTTATCCATAATTGTTGTTGTAGAAGTTAATTGAAAATATCAAGAAAGTTTAAGGAAGTGGGAAAAATCTGGTAAATTTTCCTTAGTTGTTGTTGAAGGAGCTCAACTTAGTATGCGTATGGTGAATTTTCCTGACACACCTCTTCATCTCTTCTCTGCCAGCACTGGTGGATGAATGATGCACAAAGAACTTTTCAAACCATCCACTTAATCATTTTCACTATAATTAGTATCCCAAAGACTAGCACTAATTATTCGCTAATTTATGAAGGGCATAAGCCAGGGACATACCTTCCTCTCTCATGTTAGATAGGCAACTAAGAGACATTAGGATTCTTTCCCAGTACTAGATTTAGTTGCTTGTGACAAGGCATCTCTTCATACCAAAAGGATGTGCTTCTCTATTCAGGAAAAGGCATCCTGTACAAGTACGGCTTGGGTCCCCACTGATAAGACACTGCTATATGTGTAATTATGGCTCAAGGATCTTTTCCCAGTACAAATAACAAAATTTTGTGAGGTTCCTTTGCATAGCATTGAAGTATGGCTTTTAATATTTTGAAGGCAGGAAATTGCTTTCGATACAAATGTAGTTTGGGTCTTCACATCTTAAAGGTACTAGAATGGCAAGGGTTTTTTAGGGGTTAAATTGGTTAATTACACTTTCTCATGCTGTCTCAGCATGCTATCCTTTGCTCATATCTTTCTTCCTTTCACATGAGTAAACTTACCCTAAACTTTGTTCCTTACTGTCCACTCCCTTTACCACAATTCCTTTCTCAAAATATTTATCCCTACTCCTTGTACTCTACTAATTAAGTTTTATGGTTTCATCTAGTCTCCACTTAGACTGGATGAGGCTGTATCATTCCTATTATTTCCTTTTATACAATTAAGCTCTTTATTTTCACTACTTTTCTTAGGGTACCAACATTTTCTTACATTTCATCACTCTTACTAGTAGTTCAGGTTCCTTTCTGAACATGGTCCTCAGATATTTTTATGAATTACTTGAAGATTTGAGTCTTTGTCTATTAATTCACCCACAATTCATATGCTGAGTCCTATTTTTCATGATGCCTTTCTGTTGATTGCATTTGTGTTCTTAACTCCATACTTTTGATTGCAGGTCTTGTACCTATTCATCCAGTACCATCTTGTCCTCAGCAAATTTTGCCGTTTCATATTTTGATATTCTTCAGGTCACCTCTTCTGCTCTGGCTTTCAGTCAGGCTGGGTGACCTGAACTTAGTCAATTAGACATAACACTTCTGGCACATACAATATTTTGTCTTCATCATGAAATCCTTTTTCTTCCAATTCTAGCTTTCTGCACACTGCATGCAATCCAAGAGCATTTCAGGACCATTTTTAGTTTAGCCTGTAATGCATTTTTCTGTGTAAGAAATTCACATACACCATCATCTTTTGCTAGGATGAATTTTCTTGGTTAGAAATCTGGTCTGTACTGTCAAGACTTTCAGGAAATTCCTCATACTTATATCTTACTCAACCCTTTCCAATCATAATTTGCTCCATCACTGTTGTACCTTACACATTGCATCTTGTACTCAACAAACCAGTTCCTTTAATTTTACCTTCATTCTTTGTGAACTTATCTTTGTATTGTATCACATTCATTGTATTCAAGCTGACATTTTGGCTTCAGTTCCTCTGTCAGGCTCAAACAGATATAACATAAAAGAACTGCATATCAATATTATCCCCTTTTTTACAGCATATGTCCCAGTTCTTGTTTAAATATCTTGTGTTGAAGACTTTAGCAGCTCTCCCCAATTGTGATACCTTGGACAACTGATACACATATGCTGTTATATTTGAGCATCAGAAACAGCATCTCATTTCTTATCTATTACTTTTCCTTGATTTTATATTATCCTTTCTCATTGTTTTAATACCACAACGAAATGACCCTTTATTATTATTGAAATATATGCTTGTGTTCATTCATGACTGCAGTACTATTCATTGTGTTTTGCTGTCCCTTAACACCCTTCTAGTCTTCTTTTTAGCTTAGTTTTTCTTTTTTTCAACTTTACTGTATCTCATTCTTGTTAATTTTCCCCTAATTTTCTCACCTGAATTTGTTTTTCTCCTCTTTATTCATCTGTGCTTTTCCTTTTATCACTGCATTCTTAAATTCTAAGCAATAAGTTTGTTTTTTAATAGTACATTGTATTTATAACCTTCCGTCAGTTTTTCAGCTTAAGAGTCTTATTATTGTAGACTAAATATTGTAATGTTAATAGTATTGACATCTGCCCTATCTGCTAAATGTCATTCTTAGCATTTATTTTGCCAGTGATTTACTTCACCCACAAAGTATTGTGAAGGCAAAAGCAAAGGAATTAACTTTATTTCCATTGACAGCTCTTTTTTATAGCCACTTTCTACTTGCATCTCCCATGGTAAAAAAGAATAACTGAATGTAAAGTAACATATTTATTTTGAATGATCGGGAAGGTTTAAAGTGTTGGATAGAAAATGTGTTAAGTTACTGATGAATTTTGTTAATATTGAATATGAGAAGGTAAGCAAAGGCAGTAAGAATGAATGAGCATGAAGCAGTTTATTACAGATTTTGTGATTTGCAGATTTTAGTTATATCAAACATGAAATTTTCAGTGTATGTATCAGTGGTAGTCCACAGCGTGAAGAACCAGAGGGTGATGAGGCAGATGAAACGCTTCCAGATTGTTCTCTTTCTCGTCAAGAAAGCTATTCCAAGTATGTATTTTGTGATCTTCATGTGAATTATTGAACTTCTTGGACCTCATTTGTGAGGGTAAAATGGCTAGTTATCTCATTACTTTTGTCAACTTCCCGTATGTTGATATCAGTATTCAGATAAGTTGCCCTTTTGTTGACATACTCTAAACTTTCAACTTTTTTTCAGTATTTCTAATTTAAGAGTTTCCTCCTTTTCTTGTTTTTGTTGATCATATTTTTCTAACATCCTTCCATTTACAACTGTCTTTATTGTAGGAGGTTCCTTCTTCCGTTGACATTATTCTAAAAGCATTTGATATCTTTCTGTCATTGCATTTTGAGTTGTTCTCATTTAGGTAATATTATTCAGAGAATTTTCTTTTTATAAGTAGACACTTTCTGCTTGTGGTTACTCTGTAATTGTGAAGTCAAGTCACCTTTGGCTAAGTTGAATCATCAGAGTAAAATCTCATAGAACTCACTCCAGAAGAGTCCATCTTTTACCATTGCTGATTCTGGTGTATCCTTGAAGCTGAAGGAGCCCCTGGAGAAGGAGCCTTGGGGTAATTTGATAATGAAAGCAGAAATGATAATGATAACTATAGTGATCATGATAATGATGATAAAGAATCATAATGATAATAATAATAGTATAATTACAATATTCTGAATCTTTCCATTATTATGAATTCATTATTCACATACTTCTTCATTTTTACGTCACTGTTTAAGGGCATTCATTTTTCAGATTGATTATTTGTGAGATTTTTTATTATTTTTGTACTTTTAGAGGGTGTTCTTTCAATTAATATAATTTTTTTGAAAGCTTTAGTTACTGTAATATAATGCTAAGACTATTCTTCACTTTCTTGACATCATTATTCTAAGAATTTATTCTCTTTTAGTGTCAAGGTTTGAAGATTCTTTTTGTTTTGTACAGTTATTCTAAAAACTTCACCTTTAATAATATAATTTTCCTGAGAGCATGTTTATGGTACCTTATAAAAGAAAGATACAGATTTTCTTTATTAACATTGTTATTTTTTTTGTGTGATGTGACGTTTAATTGTCTGTATATTAGATATGTGTGTTTTGATATGCATAAATTGTAACTTATTTCATTATGATATTATTTTCCCACTTGCACTTGCACAGTTACAGATTCTGTTCTAATTATTTCTTTGATGGAAGAAATAAATTTTTCATTGAACTGAACAGAATTGATCCCAAATATGAAGAGCTTAGCTACTTGTTTCAGAGAGCAGTATTGAAAATTTGTGAAATTCCTTACTGTTAGAAAAAGTTGACATTGATAAGTGAAGTCAGCAGATCTTTCCCTAAATACTATTATCATTCTGTGTATCTGCCTTATGTCAGCCTCCATTTTTTGGAATTCTTTCTTCATATTAATATTATTAGTTTAAGAGCATCCTTATGATTTTAACAGACATGCTTATTTTGTCATTTTGTTGATATATGGTCGTATTTTAAATCTGATTTGTTTTACCATGGATCAAAATGATTAATAGATTAGGTAAGCATCTTGTTATAAACATAAATACCTTTCATTACACTTGGTTATTTTTTGTGGCTGTACAGTGCTCTCACTTTAATCTGTATTGATTTTCTCCATTCAGGGAACAGAGTAGTGATATAGTCTTTTTCTTTATGGTAATTCATTGCAATTTAATTAGAATTTTTATAGTGAAGCGAGACACTGAGTCAAAAGTATAAGTTTAAAAAGTGATTACAACTAGCATGCTAATGTGCACTTTTTAATACATTAGTTCTATCAGCATCCCTAAAAGAAGTCTCAAATCTAATAACTTTTGCACCATTGTCTTTCATTTTATATGAAAAACTGAAAATGCACACACTAACTGAATGAATTACTTCCACTTTTACCAATATTTAATATTTCAACTTAACTCATCTCCTACTGAACTAACTTTTTTGTTGTTGTCTGAGTAGGTTAGATTATACTTTTTAACATAATCTCATAATATTAGAGACATTAGAAGACTGTTAGTAACTGAACTAATGAATAACTAACTTTTTTCTCCTTTCTTCCCTGTTTTGGGGATATACAGTAAAGTGGAAAAGGAAAAGATTAACCAAAGAAAAAAACGAGTGAATGGTACAGAACTAGATATTAGAAACAAGAATGACAAAATAACTGAAGCAACAAAAAATGTAGTTATAGTGGAGGAGGAGGATTCTGAGTGTGAAAGGATAGTTAATAGAAAAGAAAAAGAAGAAAATAGGAGAAATAATGGTGTTCAAAGAGTAGCTTTGAATGAGGAAAAAGATAAGTGCACCAAGAATGGTTCACATTCTAATGGTGATCTCATTATTGATAACTCAAAGTTGTGTGAGAGCGATCATGAGGATGAGAGTGATAATGAAATGTTGAATGAACTTCAGTACAATTATGAAAGTGAGGATGAATTAGATATTCCAACAGAAGAAAATTTTCTCAAATCTTCTACCTCTGTCAGTGGTGATGATGAGACATTAGAAATGGGTTTTGGCAGACCTAGATCAGTACATTTTGAAGATGAAAAATGGGAGGATGGAGGGTATAGAATAAAGAAAAACAGAGAAACTGAGTATAATGATTCATGGTGTGAATCAAAAAGTCAAGAAAGACATGAATCCCTTCCATTTGCAAAGCTGGAGAGAGATTCTGAAATGCACCAAGAAGTGCCATTTTCAGGACTTGGAAGACTACATAATGTAAAAAGTGCCAATAGAGAAAGTGTTAGGGAGCTTCTTCGTCGTAGGAGAGAGGAAGTGGGTGAATGTGTTGATCAGGATAGTAGGAGAAGGGTAGCATCAAATGAAAGAAAAAGTGAAGGAAGTGTTATTAACTCTCGACAAGAAAGAAGACAGTCTAGATCGAGAGAACGAACACAGAAAGAAGCAAGAATTAATGATATAAGTGGTGATAGAAGAAACAGAAAGTCTTCTAATGCAGATAATTATTTGAATTCTGAGAGAAGACAACATGTGCCACGATCAAGGAGCCCAAAGAGAGAAAAAGGTCATTCAAAAGGAGTAACTCTTGTACCAGTTAATGGAATTGACAACAGTGATGGAGTTGTCATCTCAAGACGAGACTATGCTATGTTTAAATCATTAGTAGGATTTCAGAAGGTGGGAAGTGACAAAATTAACAGGGATGTTTGGAAAACTACTGGGAAGATGAAGAAACTTGGCCAACCCAAGTCAGGAAATCAGTTAAGGTAACATTTTGGCATAGGAATATGCAAAGAAAGCTTCAGTTTTGTATTTATGTAATATAAATTTCGTAGTTATAGTTTTTTCTATAACAAAGCACTTTTTCATTGTTGCATGTTGTTCACTGATACTGACAATATTTGGATGGCAGAATATTTTTATCAACAGAGGCAAAACATATTCATATATGCAATGAAAAACAGTAAACTGTCGATTATCTACAACCATAGGACTGAGGATCTTGTGGATAGTGGAATTTATGGATGGTAAAACATATTCTCTCCCACATAGAATGTTTCCAGTATAATGTTAATTTTTCTTTGTTGTTGAAGAGTATTTTTGATAGTGAAAAATAAGAGTCCTAAATATCAAGAAATCTGGTTAGAATGCTTTTAGATTTGAAGTCCACACCAAGTGTCCAGCTGTTTAACCATATGAAATGGCAGATGATCTGTTTAGTTGTCATCTTAAGTTTGTGTATCTGATGCATGTGATAACAAAATTTGATGAAGGATAACTTTTTTTTTTTTTAAATACAAAGGCATATGGTATTAAAGTAAGTTTCATTTTCTTATATATACTAGACCTCACTGATGTGATACTGGCTACTTCTCCTCATACTTTTCTGATTATTCTAACTCTATTATTTTGAACCTTTTCCCATTCAGTATTGCATTTGTTAATCACAAATGAAAAACATTTAGTCATAGATTCAGTGCATTAGTCTAAACATGTAAACTTTCAGGCGTACAGTACTGTGTTTAGGCCATAGAAACCAGTGATAAGTGCTTTGGCACCTGTAAGAGGGAAAGAATAAATCAGGTGTGGCCATCTCTCCCTAATATTTGATAAGATTTTAAAGATAAAAGTTTTGAAGATGAGCACTGACATAGTTCCAGAAAAATCTTGCAAATGTAGTTAGGGAGAAAAATCACTATATGTCTGAGAGTAATTAACAACAGCTCACCAGCTCTCAACAGTTTTATTAAATGGTCGCCAATACCACTCTACTCTCTGTTATGAGTTTTATGATGTAATGTTATGTAGGAATGCCAATAGCAAGAGACCACTGAGCCCCTTCAAGGCTATTTATGATGGTGGAAGAGATCAGATCTAAAGATTGATGTGGTAAGATTAGAAAAGCAAATATCTAACTTAAGAAGAAATACCTGTAAAATATACACGTAACTAAGGAGTGTCAGTTGTAGACTTGAAGCGACATATTCATCAGTCTTTAGCTGAATATATTCTTTAAACTATTCTAATTGATAAATCATTCTGTATATTACTAATCTATTTGCTTCATTCAAAGAACAACATTTTAAGTTACATTAATTGTTACATGTGAAATCAGACCAATGTGGCTTCAAATAACTGCTTAGATTGAGATTAGCAAAGATACAGAACTCTCAACATGGGTCTAGCTTTAGTGAACTTAAACATGAAGCTTGAAAATAGAAATATTATAAAGTTGGAAAGAAAAAGACTTAAGAACTGGAAGTTGATTTTTTCAAAACTTTGTGACAGGCTGTAGATATGAGAATATGTGATGGCTGCTAGTGTGTAACCCACAGCTCACTTAATGGTTTTCATTATGTTTCTTTTTTGCCTTGTAAACTTTAAATATATATATATATATATATATATATATATATATATATATATATATATATTTATTTATTTATTTATTTATTTATTT